>VZRW01010559.1:713167-772551 GCA_013398125.1 Aegotheles bennettii
CTTCTTGAACTGTGGGGCCCAGAACTGGACACACTCTGCACACAGGTGGCATCAACCTGGTGATATCAACAACAGTTTTACATCAGTTGGCAAATGCAGACTCTGCTACCTGTATGAGCAGATCTAACCCTGCCGCAGAGACCTTCCAGCTCCCACCACACTGGTGGGTCTCCAACTTGTGCAAACCAGATCTGAAACGGTGCTGTGTGATCCCACAACCCAGAGAGAGGTGTGTGCTCTTGTGGTCCCACTCCCCACTGTAACTTATAAATAGCAGAGGGAGCTGTGGGGAGCATCTTGCAGCCTGCCTGCCCCATCAGCAGACCTCCACACCTCACACAGCTCCTGGGGAGGCTGAGATGGAGGTTTTGATTTTGAATCCACTGCTGATTTAGGGAACTCTTGCTTCTGTAGGTACATAATGGAGCAATTTGTGGGGGAAATGGTTGCATAATATTAATTTATTTCTTTTCTGTCACTTATTATGATACATTTGCAAAAAACATCTTTCCAATATTCAGCCAGCTTAACAGGTGACTGAATAATGTACACCAACTACATCATTTGCAATATTTTCCTGTCACTCAACAGCTAATATATTCAGAGATGAATTCCCTTTCTCCTAGGCCAGCTTTAAGTCAAATTTCGTGACTGAAAACAACATTAGCCTTATTGACTCTTTTATCAGAATCCCATTTGTTGGTGGGGAGAAACATCCCAGATTTTCATGAATAATGAGACTGATCATACTTTAAAATCACAAGAGCCAAGAGGAGAGCAGGGCAGGGGCAGAGGCAGCAATTTCCAGAGCCAGACTGGGCAGCAATAAGGTCCAAGCCCTTTCCCCCCACAGCTGAGTTTAGGTCTGGGTTTGATCTTTGCCACTAAGACAGCAAAGTCGGGCTCTGATGATGACTCTCATTCTCTCCCACCATGGCCTCCGAGTACCCAGTTGTGCCTTCAGAGCACAAAGCAAATCCCTGTTATAATCCCTCTCTGAGCTATCGCACACCAATTTCCTGAATCCACATTTGCATGACTTTCCCTGCATTTAAAGTCATAACAATACCTAAATATACACCTACAAAACCCCAGCAGTTGCACTCCCAGGTTGTCAGTGGCACTGGTGGTCACTGACCCCTTCCCCAGCTGCCCTGGCACTGCTGGAGGGCACAGGCACTCGGCAAATGCTTGCAGGGACAAGAGGAGAACTCGGATCTCCTCACCTGTGACTACCAGCCCTGCCCACCAGCCCATGCACTATCCTATTTTTCTCCTTGATAAGCAAAACTCTCTGGCCCTGCTCTCTGAAGAGTAATACCTGCCTGCCCAGTAGTCACAACTGAGGTTCAGCTGGATAAGCCATAGCCTTTAACATCCATAATCTTCTGTTTCCTCTGCACTGCTCCCTTCCTCACAATGCAGGTGCAAACCAGCACGCAGACAGCTCTGAACACAAACAAATCATTTCCATTTGGTTCCTAAACAGTAGCATTTTCATTTAATTTCCTAATCGCCCTCTACGCAACTTCAATCAAATCACATCCATCAGTCTGCCCAGCCCAAAGCTTAACGACAGTTCCCAAACATGGTGTGTAATTGCAAATAGCAGCAGACATCAGCTATCTGACCCATGCTCACTCTTCATTGATAATCTTCTGATCTGGAGATGACTTCTTGTATGAATTTATCTCAGAGAAGCTCTCTGGTTCAGGTAAAGCTGTCACATGAATTCTCATGTGAATGTAAACTGTAAAAGGAGAGAATTCTCCACTTTTAAATATAGGGAGCTGGTGAGAGAAGTCCTATCTTCAACTGCACCTCTGTTTCTCCTTGTGCACCTGCCTTGGCTCTACCTCCTCACTCAAACCACCTGCATTTCATGTTTTGATAAACAACTTGGTAGACCCACATCCCTGTGAAGACCAAAGCGGGTCACTTTTATCACAGCATCCTCCAGGTAGTTCCAAGTGCCAGTTGGGGGTCAGGACAACCTCTGCTTTGTCTCCTCCAGTATCCTGCAGTGCCTCAGCTATCTCAGGTCTTCTGCTATAATCTAAGCACAAGCTTTATGCAGCAGAAACAGTCTGTGCTAGCAGGTCTGTCAGCTCTCCAAGGACACTTTGTGCTCTCGATGTTTGTGCAACGTTCAAGACAGTGGAAACAAACTCGTATCAGTATCCTTCAGATTACTCAACCCGGAAGAAGCCTCTTCTTGGGATGCCTTCCCGGGAGAAACAGGGGATCCACAAGGTCTGATTCATACCTAAGTCTCAGCTAGCTGAGCAACTTCATGAAAACCACCTTCACCCAGCACATGCCTGGGGCTATGTGCACCCACCACAGCCAAGGGTGGATCTGCCCCTGGTAGGAACAGAGACCAAGCTGCCCTTGGTGCTGCTCTGATACATTTTTCCACCCTAGTTATGCCCAGCTAAGAGTGCTGGGGAAAGGAACAGAACCAATTAAGAGCCACATATCAGACTTGTACACCCAGTTGCCTTCTATACCATAACAATCACATCTACCCTGGGTGAACTCTACCACCAGAATTACACTGAAAGAGGTTCAAGTAGTGCCACGTTTCAGAGTAGACACAGTCCTAGGATGCCAAGATCCAGCCCAGAGGATCATTATTGTGCTTTGCCTTTCCAATGACACTGCAGGCTTTGACAAGTACTATATGTAGAGGTGCAAAACAAACTGATCTGTACCTGAATGTATCCCTCCTCTTGTTCCAAGGCTGCAGGTCACCCCCAAAGCTGTTCTGGGAGGAACAGCCACAGCACGTGATGGTCAGACCCCACCACATGGACTCAAGAGCATCCAACACAAGAGTAGAGGTGACCAACCTACATCCCCTGGGTCCTCTCTGGCACAGAGCTGACCCCCTGCCGTGGATTTGCGTATGTGAGAAATACCTACTACAGCTTGCAGGAGAGCTGGCCACCACTCTGCTGGAAGCAGTGCTTCTCAAAGTCAGCCCAGCATTAGGAGAGAAATCAACTCACTTAGCAATTTTAACAGCATCAGGTCTTGGCTGTGCCTGGACCCAGCACAGTCCCTCCTCCTCCCACCACCAGCTCATTTGACACTGACATGGAGCAGATCTGGCTCTGCAGTAGCACAGCAACCTGCTGCTCACAACGGGACATTATGCTGCTTGTAAGTAATGAGAAAACTGGGAATAGTATGGGAGAGAAGAGATTATTAGGTAATAAATTATCAGTGCACCAAAAACTGCTGTGTACATATTTTTGCCCCCTCACAGCTTCTCTAATGCCCTGGGAAAGTGACAATTACACAATTTAAGGAGGTTAAGTTTATTAAAATCCTTTTTTATTACTTTTGTTTTAATATATTGTTGAGATAAAGCATCTGATTAGAAGAAGGTCACAAAATAAAATATTTAATACTCACAGAAAGAGCAATTCATCTTCCCCTCTGCATGCAGCAGAAGCTGAGAGGCAGGGGGTCCTGGTGACAGCTTGCTCAGAGGCTGCTCCATGACCATGAGTGCACCAGCAAGTGCTGCCAGCAGACAGACCCCCTGCTCTGCCACGTTGGCTTTGCCACTTTATGGCAGCCCTTGAAAGTGGTAAAATGGGTCATGTGTGCACTGAAAGAGACATGTCACCTCTAAAGAGGGCTTACAAGAGACTTACTAACACCTCCCTGACCTCACTATCACTTAAAAATAAATGAAAAATTACCCTCAATGGCCCAGAGATCTGGTGCCCACTCCAGCCCCACACAGATGGACGCTGTACCCAGTGGAAGACCGAGGTTTCAAAACTTGATCTGTGCCCTGCAGTGCCCCAGCCCAGCGTGGGCTCACCCTGGTGAGACACTTCACTGTACCTAAACTGCATCTCACAGCCCCCTGAATCACAGGCTTTCTCTTACCACAAGCTCATGGTCTATACCAATGCCATTGGAAACTATTTGCACAGCAAGGTTCATTTCTTTTTCTCCATTTCAAGCATTTAGGGCATTTCAAAGCATTACTCAACAGTGCATAACCCTGGCAATGGAAATCCTGAGAGGCAGGGAAGATTTTAGCTTGTAAATCCCAGCAGGACCAGGTCAGGTCATGCCATGGGGCCAGGGAAGTCTCACCTTGCTTTTCCACCAGGCAGCAAACAAACCCACATTTGGTAGAGGGTCCCAGTGTGCAAACCCAAGGGACAGACCTGATTTCCTAAAGGAAAAGGGGTCTCTTACCCACCCAACACCCTCCTTGCCTTGGGGCAGCCCCACCACTATCTCCATCAGCAGCCACCCCCCGCATCACCTGCTCCCCTCTGCCTTTCCCCTCACTCAGCACAAACCTGAATTAAATGCTCATGTCACACAGCCTGACCAAACAGAGAAGTTGACTGCTGTTTACACAGAGCATAAAGCACATTACCTCTGGTTTAGGTAGGGATCTAGCTGGGGATGGAGTACCACGGTGAACATGATGTGACAGGAGAGAACAGCAGAGTTCCCATCAGGAGCAGCTGAGCCTCTAATTAGTTTTGTGCAAAACATCAATAAAATAATGACTAAAAGGAGGCCACGTAAAGCACTTGGCCTTTTAAAAAACATTTGTCAAAGTCTTCACAAGAAACTATTACAGGGGATAAGCAGACACGAGGTGAGAGGCACAGCCCTGCCACCAGTTAGGAAGGGACAGAGAACAGCAGGCAGGTAGGACCAGCAGTGGTGACCATGGCATGGGGGTGACAGCACAGGGCTCCACCAGCAAGGTGTCTGTCAGGGAGGCCAAGTCCACAGGTGACACAGAATTGCTGACATTAGAAAAGGCCAAAGGGTTTCAGGGGTACCCATTCAAGCTCAGCTGGGCACATGGGGTGGTAAAATTCAATTTTATGTGAAATTATAGTTATATGAAATAATGTGTACAGAGAGGTTCATTTTCAACTGGCTACACTCAGTCCTGGGCTCTGATTTAAATATTAGACTAGAAAAACAACCTCATTCATCAGGAAAATCGCAACCCCTTCCACACCCTCTGGTGCTACACAGCCTGTGTTCAACTCCAGCCACAAGCACCAGTGGAATTCTGCAGGGAGCATCATTGCAGCAACACTGAGAAAGCCCCTTAGCCTTTGTAGTGATGTGCAGCCCTCGGTAGACACCTGCTGCATACTTAAAGCCCCATCTAAAGTTGATTTTCCACAAAGAAGCTATTCCAAGCTTTGCTCGTTGCTCACCTCTTTTAAGCAACGATAGCAAATGAGCAATTGCTGAGCTGTATTTAGCTGTCAGACACCACACGTGGGACAGTGCCTGGGACAGGACCTTGCCAAGGCACATGAGCTTGAGCTTTGTGAACTCCTGGGTGGAACAGATTCTCCACATGTTCTGGCAAATATCAACTCCCCTGGCTCTTGGCAAGCTGGGGACAGGACAAAACCCAAGAGCTGTGCAGGGAAGATGGATGGCAGGTAATATGGACTTTTATGAGATTGAATGTTCTTGCATGTCCACAGGTAAGAGGCCAGTGCCCTACACACTGGCACTGTCAAGCCAACTGGATTAATGTAATAATAATGGCTTTATAATAAAAATGCTTATGTGTGGCAGATAGTAACTCCTTTCTATATACTGCTTGCTGTGAGGCTAAGAAAAGAGTACATGGATTGTTAACTACACTGCAGGTGAGAAATAATGGGCCCAGGCTTTCAAAGCTGTCTGCAAACATTGCCTAATTACTGCTTGCTAACACTCCTCTGAGTGAGGTGTATATACTGTTATTGCCCAAAGCCCTAAAAAAAAGAATCAGTATCCCAGGGGTCGAGATGAGGGTGCAGACTCAGCCTGAAATCCAGGTGGGCACTTCTGTCTCACGTGCAGTATCCAACCCCTTCCAGCACAGTGGATGCCTGGAAGCAAGAAGCATGGCCACTGTTTCCCAGCCAGGCAATGGAGATATGGAGTGACTTTCAGGGGCTCGAACTCATTTCCAAGCCCAGAGCCCTGCCCTGGCATTGCTGCCTCCCACGATGGGGGAAAGGGCTGGGGCTGTCCCTGTGCTGCTGGGAGCACTGGGTGAGCAACCAGCTGGAGACAAAAGCATTACTGATTAACACCACAAATGGATGACATGAAATAAAGCTTCATTGTTAGCAATGGACCTTGTGTGGCTCAGCTTGATAAAATTAGCAGACTGGAGATGGATGATGCTGCACATCCCTTCTGAGTTACAGATGGAAACACAACAGCAGAAACGAATAGAGTCCTTGTACTTGAAACACTGGGGCATGTGTTTTAATTTAGAAGGGCTGAAAGTAAAAAATCATCTCACTGCCACATTTCCAGGTCAACGTTTGACTTATTAACTTAATGGGCACAGGTAAACGAACCAAGCTACATTCCATGCAGCTGCCTAAGTTACACAGGGTGTCATTTTTTTTTTTAACAGGGTCATTAAGAGTTGTCACGAGTCTGGAAGGGGCATCAAAAAAGTATTTTCACTTAATAATCAGGCTTAATCTCTAAGTTTTGTTGAAGTCACTCTCCCAGGGCCTTAGGCAAAAATCAATCTTTGAAGAGTTGAGAAGCTGTACTGTGTAGTTAATGTATTAGTCCATAACTGTGGGTCTTAATCTAACTAGAAATCATATCTAGGATTCAATTCAACATCCATTTATTTTTCTATTTTTACTTGCAAACATTCACAAAGAAATGCAATTGTAACTGGAGGAGCTGTGCTCTCCCTGCTGCACTCCCACATTTAACTCCACATTTAGTTATCAGAGACCAAGAAACAACAGAAACAAGACCCAGACCAACCAAGACACATGCAAAACTTCAGAAACTACAGCAAGAACTTCCCACGTGCAACCTAGGCCATGGTCTAATGGTTAGGAATATGATGGGATAAAGGTTGGACTTGATGACCCTGAAGGTCCCTTCCAGCCATAATGATGCTATGATTCTAGAGGGAGAAACTGAAGAAAATTTGCCCACATTTGTCCTTCCAACATGACTCCACCATCCCAGCCTTTCCTTTGCACATCTCTGTGGTTTGTGCTGTTGTCAGGTAATTGCATCGAGTTTGACAGGTCATTTGCCCTGCCCTGCAGTGTGGGGATGGTGCTCACCCCCAGGACTGCAGAAATCCATCACCAGCCTGCCATGCTCTGCCCGAGGACACCACTGGAAGACGGTACCTCGCTTGCTCCACACCCTGGGGGGGATCCTCCACACAAGACATGATTTATTTGTTTAAAATAACTAGAGATACCTCTCGGAGCACGTCAGGAAACTGAAATAAATACTTGAGATGCAATAAAGTGCAAATAGAAAGAGAAAACCCCATCAATCTCATGGCATGTATTAACGTGAAACCATTGGGGCAGCAGGGAAATAAACCAAGCCCCTTGTTTAGCTCCATAGTGAGCCCACAAACATTTGTGTTCTTCTGCAAGTAGAAATAATGGCTTGTTTCA
Source organism: Aegotheles bennettii (assembly GCA_013398125.1). NCBI lineage: Eukaryota > Metazoa > Chordata > Aves > Caprimulgiformes > Aegothelidae > Aegotheles > Aegotheles bennettii. Next base: position 720,628 of record VZRW01010559.1, read on the forward strand.
GAAAGTTTGCACAAATCTTTGGAACATCAGCCTTTCCTGCAAAAAAGTCTAAGAGACTGAATTAACAGCTTTGAAAAATAATAATTCAAGTTTCTTCTGTCCTATGCTTTCCAAAAGTAAGTTCTTCTGTACTGCAAAAAAAATACTCAACAGCTGCCCTTGCATTCATAGGTTGGGGCAAGAAGTGAACAAAACCCAGTCATACACATCAACATACCTGATCTAAAGGAAAGCAAGGCTCCTTTTGTGGAAATGCAATCTTAAAAGCATTTCTGCTCCCAGTATCAACAGATTTAATAGGAAAAAAAAAAGAAAGAAAAAGAGGACAGCCTGCCTCATTGACCAGAGATCACCCAGTATTCTCCTGCATTCCTCTCTGCCTCTTGAAAAAGCAAAGTTAGTAAGACTCCAGTGTGTTTCTCCTGTAGCTCTTGAAAGGAACTTTTAGAGTCCTTGGGAGAGGGAGACATCAAACATCTGATCACACTCCACCTCCCACTCCACTGCCTGCTCTGTCAGGACGCTCATTCAGGGCTCTGCAAGCCTTCTGACCTTAACAGCTTGTGCAAGTTTAGGATAGACACTTTCTATTTCTGCTGCATGTTCCTCACGGGCCCTTGGATGCACAATCTAGTTGGACCTACATACCTAGATTTCCTCTCACACATCACCCCAAGCAAGGAGAAGAAATCAGGTTCAGGGATGAGCTGGTGGTAACACTTTTCAGAAAGGGATGGCTAATTTGCACTTCTGTGGATACTAATTGCAAATTCTCCCTCTCATGTCTTCATTTCTACTGCAATGCACAGCAACAAGAAGGTCTGCTGCTTTCCTGAGCTTGCTGGTCCCTCCATCAGCTCATCCTTCCTCAGTTCCCTGCTCCATCTCCATGGAGGAGGACACGTCCCATTTTCTATGTTAACTGTCAGTGCAGTGTTGTGTACCCGAGTAATCATGGAAAATGGAGCCTTAGTTCACCTGCTCATGTGTAAAGGCCTTTGGCCCCCTTTGCCCTCATTGCTGAATTTAAATCTTCTGGGGTCCAGCATGACACTGGGGAAATTAATTGCACTGCTAATGAAGTGTTGCTCCACTCTCTGGAGTTTAAGAGCCCAGGAGCCATAGGTTACTGCAGCCTGTGATCCTCTGGCTTGCAAGAGGACGCCAGAACTGTACCCTAGCCAACACTGTTACAAACTGACATAAACTTCAGTCAAGTTGGAAACTGAAAGCAGAAATCTTTTAGAAAGGTTCCTTGGTCTGTTTTACAGTCAGCTTGCACCACGTGCCATTTGTCACTACATGAGCACTGCTGTAAAGGCACTCATAGCACATTACCCAATTTTTTTTTACAGGAATAGCTAAATCTGCACGTTCACATCTCAGAAGTGTCCTTCATGAATGCACTTCAGCACCTATTCATATCTATCCATACACACCTGTGCACTTCAAATTAACATCTATTTAACTGCTTTTCCCCATGCAGACCTTGGAGGACAATCGAACTAATAATATTGAGACACAAATAAAGGAGGCTGATCCACTTGCAACCACATTTCTTCAGCAAAGATTGACCTTGTAGATAGGACAGGACCATGCAAGAGTAACTTGGCTTAAGGAAGAAAAAATAGGTTGTACAGGCTGAAAGAATGAGAAGCTGTCCAAAAATCTGTTGTGAGGGTCCAGCCAACTTCTGACAAATCACTGCATTTGCCTTTGCCACGGGACTCACACTAATTACCACAGGATCAGAAACGGCTCCATGCAGCTCTCCTCTGAATCACCAGGAAAAAAAATAAAATGTCTTAGCTTCTATTTTCTTCACTGGCTCTCTTCAAGATCTCGTAACAGCCAGAAATCCAGATCAAAAAAAATATGACACACTCCAATTTCCCTTGATTTAATTTCCTCAAGCTAATTTAATTGCAGTATTTGCCTGGTACATTGAGTTCTGCTCTCTCACTTTCTTTCCATTGCTGAAACCCCCAGTCCTGCTCCCTAAGCTTCAATCTGCACAGATGTTTCCAAATTTGTATTTGTTAGAAACTAATTACCCTCATTCCCTGATGGATCATTCCACAGGGATCAGATATTCCGTTTGCGATCACAGATGTAACACACTCATCATGTGGTTATCTAAAGGAAGTTGGGTAATTAGGTATCTCAAAAAGAGATAAATTGTTTAAAGTGAGACAGATTAAAAAAAACTCATCCAGATTTCATTTTTAATCCTCCATGTGATATGAGCCTGAAAGGTATAGCTGGATAGTAAAGCTGCTGGAGCAAAATTAGAATTCAGCTTAGCCACCGAGAACCCAAACAACATCAAGGTGAAGCAATATTTTAAGAGTCCACAGAATAAAAACCTTTTAATGGATTTCAGACTTTATCTTTCCCCTTTGTTATACTTTTGAGTTTGGAAATAATTTAAAGAAAAATAGTGGCAGCGGTGAAACTGACTCAAAATGGGGTCATACTTCTAGATAGGCAAGAGAGATGTTTCACTCTTTGTGGGTATCTACTCCCTCTCCCACTGCCATAATTCAGCTGGGTTCCTTTCACCATGTGAAAGGCATCGGGGTGGGAATCTGCCTTGTGAAACACAGCTGTGGAGCAGCACCAGCCCATGATCTATGGCAGCAGCTCCTCTGCAACCCACGAGTTTGCCCACAGCTCCCAGCAGAAGCAACCAGAGCAAAGCCCTCCCCCCCTTCCCAGAGTTTTATGTCTCGACACAGCAAGTTTGTTAGGGACAAGCATTCAAAGTGTGAGTGATGTTCTTGAGGTGGAGGCAAGTCCTCCTGTGTGTGAAACTCTTTATGTGCACACAGGTTTCCTAGTTCAGGGCTCTAGTGATAGACTTGCAAAGGCAAGAATTCAGAATATTCAATATCCAGCAAACAAAAGCCTCTAGAGACAGGATTCTCTCCCGATGACTAACAAGCCCACAGCATTTTTCTCAAGACCAAAAGGACTTACTTCATCACACTCTGGCATTGCAGTGGAGAAAGGTATGAAGTGCAAACCTGCCTCCCCACAGTCCAGTGTCCCCCAGTCACATTCCAAGTGTCCCCAGGCACTGTTTGTTCAGCACATTGCAGTTCTGCCCTGCAGTCCCGACCATGGGTCCTACCTTGACATGCCCTGACCTGCTGCTGCAGGGCTTCTCCCCTCCCCTGCCAGAAGGGAACAATTATCTTGATACATAAGAACACAAGTGCAGCTTTGTGCTCTAAGGGGTGCTGCTGCACAGGACCCAGGTGAGCCCCCATCCTATCTGTTCCCAGGAATTGTCCTGGATTTGCCTTATCTATCAGACCATGGCCAACCCTTTACTGCCAGAGCCCCCAGCCCCATCTCAAAGCAGCAACTCATTTGGGGGCTTTGCATTTTCCTGTGGGAAAATCACAGTTAGAGCCTGGGTTGAAGGACCTCACTATCACAAGAGCAGTCTTTTAATTGATGGTGGCAGCTTTCCATTGTGTCCTGTCTGCTAAGACAGGAGAGACACTGCTATTTGCTCCCATGTGTCCCATGCAGCATGAAGCAGCCCCACACATGAAGCCTCGTGGCACCAAGAGCATCAGTACTAACAGGAGGGGTCTGTCCATCAAAGGTGAGAGCAGAGAGGAGGAGAGGAATTGTTTCAAGATGCTGACTGGAATATGAATGGAAAACTCTGTGCTATTTGCCCAGTCTTGAACAGGGCATCTTTACACCAAAGAAATTAGGATTCTTTACTTATTCAGCTTGGTTTCTGACTATGAACAAGCTGGGAATTACTCATAATTGTATTCATTATTATTTTGCTTACAGAGCCAGCCAACCTGCAAGGTTAGACTGGGTCCTGCAGAGATTTACCAGCAGCAGTGTTTACACCCAAACCTTGCAAATCCTGCATAACAAAGGCAGTGCATGTCTAGCAGCTTGATGCTGGCTTTAACAGTTACTCTTGAGACAAACGCTCGCACACACACTCATTACTAGAGCTGTGTTCCCATACAAACCTCAGAATACCTCACTATGTGTCGAGCCTTGAAAGCTGAAGACTTTTGCAGTAGTTGTAACCCTACCAGCAGCACAACAGCAGGCTGTCAGGCTTCGGACCCAAGGTGGCTGGTTGAGATCTCAGTAACAGCCACCACGTCACCGTGGCTCTGATTCTGTCTTGATGACTTCTCAAATTAAATATTTTCCATGATTGGATTCAGGCTGCATGAGAAGTGAAGGGAAGGAAGACTTTACACCACAGAAATAGCCCTTTTCTTCATAGCTGCAATTCTTTCACTCCTGACACACAGCCTGTGTAGGGCTGGCCACAGATACTCAGGTGGGGTTTTTTTTTTGGTCCAGAGTGGAAATGCAAAATCTCTTTTTTTCCCCACCTGTTAAATTATGAAATACCTTTCCAAAGGGGAGAAAATTAATCTCCTCAACTGACACATTTCTCTTCAGTTTTGGCTCTTGATTTCTCCTCCCTCTACCTTTTCTGTATTTTGAATTAAAATATTATTTCCAACTAAAAATATCAAAACCTGTCACTCAAATCTAGACAATTTCCAAAAGGCTGCCTTTCTTCCCTGTAAAGTTAAACTGTCAAATCAATACCATTTCTGCATGCTGCACGTGCAGAAACATATGATTTTATCAAACCACCATCCTCCCACTAAAATCTTTTGCAAAGAGACACCCAGACAAAGTCCAAACACGCTGCATGGCACAAGCAACCAGTATATAGATCTAGAGAAATAGATATAGAGAATAACCAGAGTATTTCTGCAAAGCAGAAGAACTGCAAAAAAGTAGAGGTAAAGAATTATTCTGCAGTGATCCTCTTTTAAGTCAGTCTTGTAGGAATACACTGATACTGATGAGTTACTGGATCATCATCCTTTATAGAATACAAGAGGGGTTTGTTTGGTTGGTTGGTTGGTTTTTTACTTCGGCATAAAACTAAACCAATGGAAGTTTTCCTTTATTTCAAGTTATGTTCACCCAGCTTCCCTTCCACTTCTATCTCCCTGGGCAAGCCAGACCATCACTGATTATGGTGCAGTCAGGAGGGACCCAGGTGTGCAACACACCCCAACCTGGTCACCTTTCTCTGCTGCGCTATCCCACAGTCCCAGTGCCACCAAATCTCAGCTGAGAGAAAGGGCCAAGGCCTCAGCTTGCTCCTCTCCACCTCAAAACTTCCCCCAAGAAAATAAAACCATTGAGAGATCCCAGAGGCATCAACCAGCAGCATTCCAGAGGCTGGGATTCCTCACAGAGAGGAGGTTGCAGTCAATATTTATACTTGGGCAAACCACAGAGGTAGAAGTGACAGTGCCACCACGTGCAGGACAGCAAGGTCAGTGCTCCGAGATTTCTCTTTGTTTTGCTCCAAGGGTGAGGAGCTACTTGGCTCTGTCACAGCTTTGGGCTCACCAGCAAGGCTCCTACATGGAGGAAAAGGGCTCTTCCTGCAAGCAGATAAAGCAGAAGGCTGAATGATTAAAGGGAAGAGGCATTTCCGAACACAATCAAATGTTTAACACCCATGTAGCCTCTCAGGGCTCACATTTGTCCATTTGGCAGTGGGGACAAGAACCTTTTGTTTGTTTTGTGTTGTTTCTCAAACTGTCCTTCAGTTAAAACAATTCAGTTTTATTGAAACTGAAGTTATTTGAAAAATGTTCCTATCAATAGCCATTAAGAAGTTATGAAATGACACGGCACTTTCTTGTCTCAAATTTTTCATTAATTTTTCATTAATATTTTCATTTTTCATTTCAGAATTGTGAAATTTTAGTTTCAATTCTGCTGTACTGCTTTGGTGGTTTTATTTCCTTTTTATGACAAGTTCACTATAACTTGTAACATGTTACTATGACTGGCAAGTTCTACCATGATGGAATGTACGAGTTGAAACACTCTTGATTTTTTATTTAAAAAATATCAGAGACAACAGATACCAAATACTTCTCTAGAACAAGACATCTCCTGTTTGTTCCAATGAAGCAAGTTGAAGCAAGTTGACACATAGATCAAAGTGTTGCCTGCTTGAAAACTGTCAAATCATTTCATTGCAAACTAGATGGGAAACACTTTGAAACACAGGAAAATATCTGATGTTTCATTCAGCAAGCCAAATCCCATCTATCCTTAATGCAGGTAAGAAAAACATCAGTGTGATTTGCTTTACAGGATGTCATAGTATACCATTTGCAGTGAAATCTGTTCTTCACTATTAATGTGGTGTCACAAAATGATGGTAAAACGAGACAAAGATAAAAGTAAATTTAAAAAGTGTCAGAATTCCAAAGTGAAAAGTCTTCTGGTCTGTTTTAAAGCATGTTGTCACCTGGATAGTTAAGGTATGGCCCCATCCTCCAAGGCTGGTTGGGTAACACGGGGTGCCCACCCCAGCCATCAGCTGCTGGAGCCTGCCAGGGCACAGCAGAGATGTTGTAGCATATTAGCAAATTTCTCTCTCCAGCATAAGACCTTCTCACCCTCTGACCTACCTGCCTTTGAATCTTAAAAAAACCCAAACAAACAATACACCAAATAAACTATGGAAAAGCATCTGGTGAGGACCACATCCTGGACCACAGAGTGGACAGGAGAATATAGGTTATAGAAATTGATTCAAACGGCTAAGGAGTCTATAAATGTGTAGGGCACACATTTAGGAACTAAAATAAAAAACAGATCAAGTCTTTTGCTGTGGAGCTTGTAAGGAACCTAAATAATAACACACAAAATAAACCAAATTAGTAATAAGTCAATGACCAGGAGAAGAGTTTCTCCTCTATTTAGCAGAACTTTTACCAACTGCATTGCAGAGGATAATGTTTCACTACTAAGAATGACAGATTCATTTGTATAGATGTTTCAATTGTTACTTGTGACAAAAAGGTAAATATTCAGGCTACAAAGGGGAAGCAAGAGTCCAGAAGACATTTATATAAATTACATGTTTTCAAATCAGCTGGGTCTGCTGAGATTCACTGCCAGGTACTTAAAAGTGGTGGAGGCAATCTGAGGGCTGTTAGCACTTATCTCTAAAAACTCAGGGACTGTGGCAAGTCCCAGAAGAGCAGAGAATGGCAAACACAGGAGGGAATTACAGGCCAGTCAGCTTCACTTCAATTCCCAGAAAAATTATTGCAACAAATAGTCAAATAAACACCTAAAAGACAGCAAGGCAGCGAGGAACAACCAACACAGGTTTATTTGTCAAGAACAAATATCAAGGTGATCTCATATTTTTCTGTGACAGGGCAGGAGGACTCATGGAGAGAGAGAGAGGTGCTCGCTGTTGTATACAATGACCTCAAGCAAAGCCTTTGACATCATTTTACATGATGTTGTCTTAAGCAAGCTACAGAAGCACAATTAGGTGAGATTGTTCAGGTGGTAATGTACAAGGTGGAAAACACACTCAGAAAGCAGCTTTCAATGACTTATTAAATTGGAGGAATACACCTGTATGCATNAAGGCCTCTTCCCCTCTCTCTCTCTCTCTGCCGCTTCTTCCAAGATCAGAGGCCAGAAGGAAGAAAAAGAAGCCCCCCAGAACTTCCTGGTTCCTCCATACTTATGCACTTTCTAGCAGGATGTTTGGATATGGAATACAAAAAAAAAGCACATCCTTCCGGAGACGGATCCTCATACAGGACAAAAGTCTCAAACCATGACACAAGGGGCACTGGGACCAGTCTTGACAAACAAGAGAAATACTCCACAGGAAAAGCAGGCTGTGGACAACGAGGTCCTGCAGAAGCATACAGTATGGTAGGAACCACTCAGCACGTGGCCATCAGGCAAGGACCATCCTGAGCCAAACTGGGGCCAACAGCAAGGTAAGCAGGGTAGGGTGAGCCATGGGGCAGTGGTGAGGCTTTCAGGCACCTGCAGCCTACCCACTGGGACATTGCCATCTGGGAAGGGAAACCAAGAAGGGGCAACTGAGGAAAGAGGAAGGAACAGGGATTCAGTTTAAAGAAGAGAAGTTGAAAAGTGAAAAGAGCAGAAATCCTCTAGTTAGAGTGATGCTACCCAGTGAGATGCACACCACACAGTGCCCATCAGAAGGATGCTCTTTGTCTTATTTTTATTATTCTTTATCAGTTTTTATTTTTCTTCAAGGGAAAAAAAAATCCTAGCGAGGTAGCACTGCGCTCATCACTATTAGTGGCTCATGAAAATATTACCTATGTGAACAGGACCATTAATTCTCCATTATCTACTCTGCTGTATAGAGAAATTCATTCTGGTGCCTGATGAAGATGGTATTAAATGGAAAACACAATACACTTCCATAACAGTCACCATAATCCAAGTCCATATAAATGGAAAAACAGAACATTGACTTTTTCTACCACAACCACCCTCTACCCAAAAAATTATTTGGGCCAACAATAAGCCAGTTGTCATTTTCATGCAGAGCCAAAGCTGCCAATTTTCACTTCATGTTGATTTCTCTAAGGTGTCACCTACAGATTGTGCCCTCCGAAGAATAAAGATGATGTTGGTACAACACAGGAGATAGGAGCACTTACACAGCTGGGTTAGCCAAGGGCAGAGCACATCAATCGCCCTCAGCAGAAAATTGAAAGGAGCAGAGAAAAGGGAGGGGAGGAAATTGGGATCCTCCTGCTCCTCCAGACAACAGCAGGATCCAGCCAGCCCTGAACAAACAGGTGCACATTTTCCCTAATGGCACAGTGCTGTAAATCCTCAGGATCAAAGGTATAAACCAATCACCCCCTTGTGTCAGACCAGGAATAAATTCCCCCCCATGAGAAAATATTCATCAGCTGGCCAGGTGCACCAAGCACTGCACGCAGACACCGCCTCCGAAAGCAGCACTGCTGGGAGCAGCACACAGAACTACACTGAGTAAATGCAGGGGGGTTTGGGCAATTTTACACCTCCCAGTCTGTAAGTTCTTATGAACAAAATGCAATTCCCAGGACGGAACATTTTGCCTGTATTCAGGGACTTCATGACACACGCCCTTCTCACCCCACACCAACTTTATCTCCTTAAAGTAAGATTTTTCCCTAAGCCAGGAGTGCCAGAGAGATGCTGGCAAAGCAGAGAGGATGCCCTCCTGAGACTATAGGCAATCCTTAAATAAAAACCCCAAGAAAATTTAACTACTGTTGATTTTGTCTCTTTTGTCCCAAAACAAAGGCAGAGCCACAGCAGTAAGGCACAGTCTGGAGCAAGCACACACACAAAAAAAAAAATGGATCAATTTATTTTGGCCCTGTGTATGAATGTGAAAAATACCAGGGCTTTGTCAACCCTTTGCCTTCTGCTGATACACCCCAGGGAGCTGCAGGCCCTGGAAAATGTGGGCCATACCTTTAGGTTGCATTGCCCAAGGTCCCCAGATTTCTTATCTGCATCAGCAGAACCCCCTTCGTTCATGACCTTGGGATGAGCATTGCCCTGAAAACAAAATTTAGCTGAATAATACAGAGCAAGGACTTGGTGTTTCTCCAAATTTCCATCTGACCCAAAGTTCGATAACAAGTTGAAGTCCTATACCTCTACCTTCGTCCATTTAATTTGTATTACTTTTATCCAGCCTTTCCATCCATCAGAGCTACTCCCAGCTTTGCATTCAGCAAGTCACCAATTCCAGGCACGTGCAGTTGATTTTCTCTTCCCATGCTAAAAACCCTGTTTCTGCTCCCAGTCACCCCATTACAAATCTCAAACCACTGACCTGACTTCCCTCCTGTAACGTCCAGGCTCCAACAGCCAAGATAAGGCTGCAATCTGGCTCTGCAAATGCAAACCAGATGTAAAATACAACCTCCAGGGCAAGGGAGTGAAGAATTCACAGCATTTTATCCCCACTTAGCCCACATGGAGCAAGGCAGAGGAGACTCAAACCCAGAGAAGATTACTCAGCTGCTGAGGTTTATCTCCATTCTCCATAGCTTACCAAGTTACTTTTATAATGATCACCTAGAGCTCGTGCTGGGTAGAATTTAGACTCCTGTTGGCTGCATTGCATATTAATAATTTAAATAGATGAGACAATATATCAGATATATTTAAAATAGTGCAATCTTGTCACACTTTTTATGGTATTTTAAAATTGATAGGCCCTGGTTTAATACAAGGAAAAGCTGAAATAGAGTTAAAAAAATCTACCATACTTTGCATTGCATCCATTTTTAATTATCAAGAACACTGGGCCAAGTTTGCAATATTTTTAACAGAATTTTATGTGTTGTCACAAGTAACTAAATAATTAAGTGTGCACAACACATTTTATTAAGCAAAGCATTTCATGAGAACCATGTTTTGAGGATATAGCTTTACTAGAATTAAGCTGTTAAGGAAGAAGAAGCCTCCAGAAGAAATTCCTGAAGAGGCAGGGAAGTGGGTGAGAGCAAGATTAATTCCACACTTCTCTTGGTGTTTTGGAGAGTGAAGACCAAAAGACCCCAGCTCCTTTTCTGTGGAAAGGAGGAAGAGAAGGGAGGGCAGACATCATCCTGGTTTTTATCCCCTCAATGCCAAAAAGAAGTCTCTCCCAAAGGGCAGTAGGTGCTTCCTTTGAGAAAGGTACCAAAGAAGGGACTTTTAACTCTTCTCCTTTAAGGAGAACTGTTCCCAACAGCTATACCTGGAGGAGATAATGCTCTACATCCACGGAGCATTCCAAAACCTAGCACATCCATTCTCACCCTAAGCACCTTTGGCCTCCCAACCCTCCAGCAAGATTGATCAGTGTTATACCAAATTTAGACACGGGAAACAGAGGCACAGAGACACCAGCTGAGGAGCCTCAGATGATGCAGGGAGCCAGAAGCAGAAGAGGAATCAATGAGGGCATCCTAAAACCACTCAGATACAAGAACCACACAAAAGGTGCTGGAGCAGCTCTTAACTCCTTTCCTCCTTCCAGTTACTTACTTACATAGGAAGCTCTGGCCAAATGTAACTGGAAGATCACAATAGACGGGAGGAGGACATGAGGAAGGAGCAAGAGTGCAGCCAGGTAGAGTGGCTGAGGCTCAAACCCAGCTGGATGATCCCTTCCCAGTGACTCAGAGTCACTTGAGCACAACATCCTTGACAAAAGCCACAAGAGACCCCAGTGCCACTCTTCCACACTGGCTTTTCCCTGTTCTTTTGTATCACTGACTGGACTGGCTCTGCTGGGCACAGTTATTTATCCTCCAAGACTAAAGTTTGGACAGGCTGCCCTGGGGAGCAATTTTTGGAAGCAGCTGCAATGTTTATTATCAGTGCAGGCAGGTTTTTATTCCTCTAGCAGCAATCTATCATGCCCCATTTGATAAGTTGTTATTTTTCACTGTTTGCCCTCAGAACGGCTGGAAACCCTTCTTTTCTCTCCTAGAATTGGAGAAAACATGGCAGTTTCAGCTCTTGATACCAGGGACCACAGCAGCCTCCCCAGGGTCCATCCCCTGCTGACTTGCAGAGAGGCACCACAGTTGTCCAGAGCCATTGGTTTTCACCAATAAAGGACTTTTATTCCCTCCCTAGCAGGGGTGGGTTGATTTACATAAAAGTGGTTTAAATCAGCAAAGCATCACTGGTCGCAATGCTATCTCTGTTTGTACTTTTGGGGGACTCTTGAGCAGAAAGGTTCATTCCCATTGATGGGAAATCATTAAAACATGAACTGCAATTAAATTTAGCCTTTGCATTCAATTCATGGCTTCATCTGTATGCATTTAAGCAAACAAAAGTACTTGTATTCATTCAGAGTCTGAATTTTTTCAGTTTTTTGCCATGTTAACTATTTGCTAAATGATAATTTATTTTTCACTTGTATTTGGACAACAACTGGAACTGCATGAAAATGCACAAATCAGCATTTCAAATAGCTTTCCACCAATTACAAGTTCTTCATGTGTGCTAGGTAATAAAAATATTTTCATTAAAACATGCTTTGCATTTAAATCTGACTTACTATACAAAAGAAGTAGTATATGCAGTCAGTAAGACTCAAACTGATTGTTTCCCATAACTAGGGCCAAAACATTCTAGGTGTTAGTGCTAATAGATATTACCTTCTTGCACCTGATTCTTATTCAGAGATTGCAGAAGCCACTTTCCTGGGTGATTGTTGGAGGTTTTTTATCGAATTTGAATTAATTAATTTTTTAGCTTTACTACTAGATAAAAGTGCTACTAAAAAAATATTCTGTAACTCCTGAAGACACCTGCCTTTAAAGTTAAGGCAGCCCTTCAGCAAGGCTCACTGCAGGTATTTAGCCAGGTTACATTTATTCTGTGAGTGGTTTGATGCATCAGAACACTTCAGCCACAGATGTGTTGCTTTAGCACTTTCATTTAATTTATTTAAATATATTAAATTAAGATCTTAATGCGGATGGTCAGAATTTCACACTTAATTTTCCACTTTAAAAAAATCCGATTGCTTTAAAAGTCAGCTATTTTCAGCTGCCACATTTCCTACAAGGACTCCTTTGCAGGCAGAACATAAATCAGGTCTCCCAGGAAAAGAAAATTAACACCCACTGCTGGACATAGTGAGTGTTCATCCACCACATCAGCCAGGGCAGCCAAATCTCAGCCAAGAGAGCACATCAGTGCAAAAGCTCCCGAAACTTTAACCTATGCCAATTAAGGATTCAGTTCCCCACCCCACACAGTACAACACTGCCTTGATCTCTGTACACTGTTTCTCCTGCATCCCACGGGGGTGAGGAGACGAGGGTGGATGGATGCTGAGGACCAGGCAGTCCTTCACCCCCAGCCAGCAGCGAGCTTAGATGGCCACCCCACTTTTTGCACTTTAAAGGTGACAAAAAGTCCTGTTGTGTCTTTCCAAGTTGTGGGTGGGCGTTGGAGTGGTTTCATTTCCATTGCAGCAGGTCCACCCTGTGCCTGCCCATTGCTGGATCCCTGTTTCTGGAGCACGTAACCTGGAAGCCACGAGCAGGTGAAGATGACATGTGGGTGCACAGCTACAGGTGCTCCCTGGGTCACAGACCTCTGCTCTGAAAGCTGAACAGAAGTAGTCACAGCACCTCTTGGGCACAACAAGGAGCAAGAGCTTTGCTTTCCTCCAAAAAGATCAACCCTTATTGGTGAATTGTTGCAGCCTTGGACCAGGAAGAATGACAAATCACTAATGCATTCTGTAAAACCCCAAGTTTTCCTCCAGAGATCTCCAGTCAGCTGAAGCACCCACTGGAATCTAATTTTCCAGAGTGGTGGAAGCCAGCAGACAGCCCATTCAGACAGCAAGCCCCGTTCTGCACTCCGCTTTTGTTATTACACCAGTCTGTTGCTGCCTTGAAGCAACAGTGTTAAATTCTGATTGCCTTTTTGCCGGATCATTGAGATGTACCAGAAAAATAATTAGCACCCACATCAAAGTACTCCAACTGCTACAAAATAGTAGCAAACGAGTTTCATTGAAGGAAGAAGCCTTCCTTCAGACCTTGTTCCACAAGTCACTGAAAGCATCCGCACGTGCACGATGCTGGAGACGTGAAGGGTGACTTCAGGAATCAATGCTGATATTGTCTCCAAAGAGAAAATTAAGCAGACAGGACAGCAAATTGATTTGGACATGAGTAATTACTTAACTTGTCCGTGCCTTCCTTTGTATCGCCAGCTAAAGCAGAGATGGCAGGGAGCTCGGGAAGAGTCTAAGAGCAAGGAGAGCCACAGTGTGCACATCCCAGGTCCTGAGCAGCCTGGGACCACCTGGACACCCCAGAGGGCCCTTCTAACTTCAGTTTCTTGGTGGTCCTGTCTGTACACATCCCTCTGAGCAAGCACCATCCAGTCCCTGAGGTGTGTAGAGAGGCAATTTCTTTGAAAGAGCTAAATAGCATATGTGGAAAAAAACCCATGAAAAATGTGGGTTGCATATTGGAGGGGACTGTATTTGAGAGTCACAGTATGAGTAGGTAGACACAGGTAGTAGGTGCAAAATACACAGATGTGGGGGAGCAGTCTCTCAACCACTGCTTTTTATCATATGATTATATTTATAGAAAGTCCATGTACCCACTTCTATTGAAACAACAGGATTCTGCAGTTTCAACAGCCACCCATGGTAACATGCCACTGTTAATGTGGGGGAGAAATTTTGTCTAGAGATAAGTTAATTTATATAAGTTTAGTGTCCCCTCCCCTACAGCTTATTCAGTCCCTGTGGCCACATCAGCAAGAGGAACACTTTGGGCATAATGCCCAGACAGGGGAGAAGCTGCAGCACCACTGACACAGCTTGCACATTGTACTCTTCTCACCAGAGCTTGGTGCTGCTGAGCTCCCTCACAAAAAGCACCCTGCACCATGCAGGAGGGGACACCAGAGCTCTGCACCGTGGTGGCCACACACCAGCCACGTCACCTCACGGCTGGCACAATGACAGCACCTCCAACCCCAGCACCACCTCAAAGGGGTGCTACATGGCACAAGGAGAAGGAAAGACCACCCGAATCAATTCACATGAGTGGAATAAATCCAACTCAAAACACAGGGTACATCTTCAAAGCATCAGCCAGGAGGCACAGAGTCATTTGGTGGGAAATACAGACCGGCCCACACCTGTGGGATATACATCTTTCATTGCCTTCCCCATTCTTGATATCTCCTACTTTCAAACATATGTAAAGAGGGATTTCCCTTCCTCTTTTCCTACCAGCTGCAGTTTGGCCCTGCTGCACACAGCAGCAGCTCAGGGTGGGTGGAGAGGGAGAGGAGTCACTGAGGAGTCCCTTGCTCCCTTAGAGGCCAAACTTAACCCTAGAAAGGAAGTAGGAAGAATCTGAATCCTCCTTGAGATGGAAAAAAAACAGAAGTTATACACCCTGCAAAGCAACAAAGTGCTGTTTGGAAATGAACAAGTCAGCACCAAGAGGCAAAGTTTATCTTAAAAGATGCTCTCTCATTTTAATCCATCAAACAGGGAGCTCACCTCCTGCCCCCAGCCTCGGAGACCACCTACCCTGGACAGACAGTGCAGAGAACATCCATACGTGGGTGTTCCCAACTGGTTGCTTTTTCATCTCAAGTATTTACCACCCCCTTCTGTGCAGAAGAGAAGCGAGATGTAGGAAGCCTCAGGATAAAGAAATGAGAACAAGGAACCCTCCAGTCCTGTTGGAAGAACAGCAGAATTCATTCTTTGATGAGGCTTACACCAAAGGAAGCAGGGCAGCAAACTAAAAATGTTTATACCAGCTTGTTAGATATTGGAAGAGTTTCACTTGGTACACACCATTATCTCTGCTCAGTCGATGTCTCACAGCTGCTGACACCTCTCCTGCTCCAGCCGTGCTGTTTAACACTCACATCACTTGCTCAATTTTAGAGAGCACCAGCTGAAAATGCCACAATCCCTTTACACAGCTGGAGGCCAAGAGCTGGAGTTGTCTATTGCCACCACCTTGTGTGCTGATGGTGCCTGTGGCAGAGCAGCCCAGCTCAGGGCAGGATTGTTCAGCCTGGAGGCTGAGGGGTGACCTCATTGCAGTCCATGGCTTCCTCCCAAGGGGAAGAGAAGGGACAGGTACTGATCTCTTCAGTCCTGTGATCAACAACAGGACTCGGGGTAACAGCAGGAGCTGAATCAGGGGAGGTTTAGGTTGGATATCAGGAAAAGGTTTTTCACCCAGAAGGTGGTTGAGCACTGGCACAGCTCCCCAGGGCAGTGGTCACAGCACCAACCCTGCCTGAGCTCAAGAAGCGTTTGGATGATGCTCTCAGGCACATGGTGTGACTGCTGGGGTGACCTGCACAGGGACAGGAGTTGGACTCTATGGTCCTGGAGAGTCCCTTCCAACTCAACATGTTCTATGATTCTACAATTCCATGATTCTAATCACAGGGTTTCTGCATGCAAACATTTCAGCAACCCTCCCCAGACCCCCAGCTCCTAGACCCATTGCCCCAAGCCCCCCACATGCACACAGGGATGTGCATGAGCAGCACTTGACTCCTTTGGCAGAAACAGAGGTGTTTGTCTCATCACATGAGCCACGTGCAAATAACCCCACGCACACCCAAGAAAGCTGCAGCAGCAGTTTGGTCTCTGCTCCTAGCCCTGCTCATGCAGTGATGGGAAGCACAGTGTAAGGCAGCTCTCCTGGACAGCAGGATAAGGAGCAAATCTGGAACCTTTGCAGCACATATAGAAATTTCAGTCACTTCAGCTTGAGATCAAAGGCAAAAGGACAATACTTCCAGACCTTGCTGCCAGCTGGGGGCTACAGCTCCAACTCAGATGCTGAAGCTCCCTCTGAGTGAGAGTCCTGGGCTGAGGCTTCATAACGACCAGGCTCTGGCTTCATAACACCCAGTGGCTGGGGGCAATCCAGGCACAGCTCATCCCCATCCCCTCCTGCTTCCCACACCAGTCACAGCTCACCCCTCCACCGGGGCTGGACACCAGCAAAAGGTGTCAGTGAGGTGGGATTTTTCTTGTTTTGTGGGTGGCCTTTTCTTTTTAAAGAAGAAAAGCCAAGTGAGTGAGAGGGAGTAGGTGACACAGAAAAGCTGAGATCAGTAATGCCAACAAACACTTCATATCAGCCCATATGCTGAGTGACAACAGCCCTTTCACAGTTCATGATGTCTTAATCGCCAGCTGCTCCGCACCAGCAGTGTTCAGACTTTTCTCAGCATGCCCAGGAGCTGGCAGTTAAGCACCAAAGGAAATTTGCTGTGAGAAATCTGCAAGAAACCCAGGACTTGAAACCACGCCAGGGTCACGACAGACACAGACACAGCATCCGTAGAAGATACGGAGCCAGAATACGAAGTCCCTGAGCATCCCACTCAATGAAGCTTTCACTAGGCTATAGGGCATCATACAAGAAAAGTATTATTCTTATTTGCTGTATAAACAGATAGCAGTTGTGTTCGTCACACAGACTTGTGTCTGCTCAGCCGTAGCACCTTAAATGCAAATAAAAGAGGAATAAGTTCAGTTGCAGCCACACAGCACATTGCAGGGAAGCTCACACCCGATTAGGGGCTTGCAAAAGCATTTCCCAGGAAAAGAGCCAAAGCTCCCCAACAGCCCTCAGTGCAAATTGCTAACTGCTTCTGCACAGCTCTCAGGGCTTTGCCTTCTTTCCTTTTGTTTTCAGAGCTGTGAACAGAAGTCATGTGAATAATTACTTCCCACATTAGCACACATGCCACAAAGCCAGTATTGTCCACTGTTGGGATTTTTTGCCCCTTATTTATGGCTGACAAATTAAACAAGGAACACAGTATATTAGCCCTTCACCATATACTGGACAAAGCTGTTCTGCAACATTTCCAACAGCAGAGAGACACAAGTTTTTAAAATACAACCACCTGAGAAGATAACACCCAGAAGTATGAAGGTCCATGGTGCAGCAGACCCAGAGCAAGAAGGTCTGGGGTATGGATGGATCTCTGGCACAATGGCACAAAAACTTACACACTGGTGTTGGGGCACCCATGGCAAGCGACTGCAAAGCCAGAGGTCCTCAGCTACTTCTATTGGCAAGGTAAAAAGTTGGGCAGTCTGAGGCGATTCTGACCTTTGCTGTTCCATACCAGGTCCCACTTTTTGGGCTGATCATGATGGAGGTGCAAGCTGGACACCAAAGGTGTTCTTAACATGACTGCTACAGAGAGCTCCACTATCCATGTAGGAGGACATCCTCCCATCCACGAGGCCCATTGGGTGGTGGCAGCTCTGCTCATCTCTCTGCCCTCACCACCTAACCAATAACACCCTCAGCTGCCTGAACATTTCCAGTCCAGCAGTATTTGAAAACAGAACAGAAAAAAACAACTTGCAAATGCATCTGCATCTTTTCTCTGTATTTTGTGCTTGCTCTCTGTTCTGCAGTTATTTTTAATTATAATCCACTCCAAAAATAATTTCCAAGATATTTATCTGCTGCACACTGCCACGATCACCCAGGCTGTGCTTTGCTGTGGAGCAGTGGCAGCTGGCCCCGAAGCAGATCAGCACAGCTCTGGCTGTGGGGCCACCCCCCCACCCCACAACCCCTGATTCAACTCCTTTTAAATACAATTATTCAAAGGAAACTTTGGCTTTGCAACAAATCTCACTGTGGCGTGGAGGCAGTAAGAGGATCCAGTGACAGAAGCAAAGGGCACACATTATTCCTCGTTATTTCATTTGCAGTTCAAGGATACACATATTTGTCAGAAGCCTTTTCCCCCTGCCCTCTCCTCCTGCTAGCTCTTTTATCACCAGCCTATAACCCCTTGCACTGATCCAAAGCCAACCTGAGCAGGGAGAACATCCCCAAGCCCAGCAGTCAGAGTCTCACAGCTTGTTCAAAGCCATGCGAAAAGCCCTCTCCTCCCACATCTCCATGAAATAGGAAAAGGAAATCTCCCCCAGTTTACTACCAGGGCACCCAGTCCCAGAACAGACCTGTTCACTCACTGGTGCAGGGACAGGCTGGCTGAGGCCCCCGCTTGCCCCCCATGGCTGGATGGGCTCTGTCCAAGGACAGAGTGAGAACTCGGATAAAATTTAAAAAGATCAGGATTTTTAGATTCAGCAGCACTCTCCACTTCTGGACTTCAGCTCCTCAGCTCTGACAGAATAAGAATACTGCAGCGCTCCATAATTATTTTTTTATCTTAATTTTCCAGATTAATATAGAATCAGGGAGATTTGCTTTCAAATGCTAATTTTTTTGTATTTTTTTTTTAAAGTACAATCCTCTGAGCTGGCTAGCTCTGACTGTTTGAAGGCTTTGTTTTAAAATTAAACTTCCTTTCATGTACATTTCAATAGCTACAATATTTCCATGGCTTAGGTGAGCCAAGGGCAAAGATGACCCCAAAGACCTCTAACAGACTAAGCTGGGTTTTGTTACGTGCACCTGAAGAGGCAAGAAACAACCTGGAACAGAGCTCAGGGAATGGAAGGTGAGACTCTGTCTGGCAGTGTTAAAAAATGCAAACGCACCAGGGAGGGCATCTCCTGCATAACTCATCTGCCTTGGAGCATCAGCTCAGCAAAAGCAGCACCGAGTTAGGGCCAGCAGTGAAGTCAGCGTGCTGCAGCAGCCAAAAGCAAGCGAGCTGGGGCAAAAAGAAAGGATTTGAGGTGTCTCAGGCATCCCAGCTTATTTTTTTATTTTACCAAACAAAGGAATAACTTGGAAGGGTGACCAAGGTCCTTTCTACATGGCAGCACCCTCAGCACACAATTCATATTCAACAACATTATTCAGTTTAAATTTTCCCTCAGGCTGCTTAAAGCCTTGCAAAGGCATCTTTTGGTACTGTGGTACCATCTGCTCTACCCAAAGAAAGCAGCTAGAAAGCTAAAATGGGATAAAATGTTATAGATGGAGTGGCCCATTGGTGGGAACCAAGTCCTGGCTATGGGAGGAACTGTGCCCAGCTGTTTGGGTTGCTACAGACTACAAGCCTCACCAAATCACTTCACTTTCCTCTGTCCCCATACACTGCCTGTGAGGTGTAGACAATTACACTTTCCTACCTACTATGGATTTTGTGAGCACGAAGACAAAAAACCTGTGAGCAAATAAAACATGCAAGCATTCAGAGGTGATCTTGGAGCCACAGACTAAATAGCTTCAAAAAGACCCCAAGCTGTGTTGAGACCTCTCATCTGCAAAGAATGGGTTCAGCAATGATCAACTTCAGCTCCCAAAAAAAGTACAGAGGTGCTGTGCCCTGCAATTAAAAAACACTGATAGCAGTGGTCAGTGAGTTACCAAAGAAACCCTCAGTGTTTAAATCCTTTTTAATACTGCTTATGCAAAGACACATGAATGGCTTAAAGAATAAGCTGTACAAAGCCAATAAGTCAACACTTTTCCCCTTCTCTTGGTAAGTGCTGTTCTTCATAGAATTAGTTATGCTCAGAAAACCTCGTCTCTTTGCTTGCCCTTTGCATGTTCACTCCAGATGCCTTTCACTGCACAGTGAAGTGTAGCAAGTCCTTTTTTGCTAGGCTTGCAGTCGATGGACAACCTGAAAAAACAAGCACCTATTTTATTTATGTTTCTAATACTGCCCAGTAATGACAAGGAACTGGGGGGTATTCAAAGGGAACCCCCACATTACATCTTCCTTTTACTCTAGGGATCAAACAAGGCTGGGACTGACAGCACATGGAGTCTCTTCCTTCCAAGACCCCTCTGCAGCCTGACATAGAGCATGAAACCACCCATCAGCAGGTTCAATAAACCGGTGGCCTCTGTCTCCATGTCCTCATTGGCAGTGGAAAGAGCACCAGAGGTGTGCTTTGGGGTTTGTGCACCATCCCTCACCCCCTCCTCCTGCCAGGCAGAGGAAGGGGAGGGCATTTATTACCTGTGCATGTCCCACAGTAAAAGCAAATGTGGATCCCAGTGCTGCCACCTTGGCAGCATACACCAGCACCACACTGCCTGGAATGAGAAAGAAGAAATAATTTGTATTTTAAGAGAAACAAGCTCTTCACTGCTGTTGGTTCAATAGAAGTCTGTTGTACAGAACCCTTGATTGCAAGTATGGGGCCATCATAAGCCAGCTTTTTTTTTCCTACCTCCTAGAGGAGCTTTCTGGGGCAGGCACATTTCTGTAAAGAACTGAGGGCATCTCAGTGACACTTGCTCCATTACATGAAATAATGCACATACGTGCACACCCTCCCCTGGTTTTATACAGCCCTGCATGGAGCCCAAAGCCAGCACTACAGTCAATTCAGAGATCAAGGATCACTCCTAATGGAGGCAACATAACAGAATTCATTTAATATTCTCCTTGGATTTGAAATAATAATATTGTCAACTAAATAAAAGGCAAGCATTCATTTGTATGTAAAATAGTTGGTTATATCAGGCCTATTTATGCCTGCTCTGCCTTCCAGCTATAAAGATTTATGACTGAATACCCAAGGGACCTTTATATATCTATCCAAATTCATGCTTTTTTTCATTAACCTGTGTACTGGCATCTTGTACAACATGGCATGAAACAATAATATAGATTTTTTTTTCCTTGCTATTCAGGCAAAGGAAGAAAAAGTTCCTGCCAATAACAGAAATAATAAACTCTCTGAGCTGGTTTGTCATACATCTAGATCTGTATTTATCGGTACATGTATGTGTACATAGATGTACACACACAAACATGTATGAACACACGTGTGTCACACATACACAGAGGGGGCTTCTTGCCCTCCCTCGGTCTGCTCTTTCCCATCTCCCATTTCCATTCTCCCCCCAGCCTTCCTACCTGCTTGCAATGCCAGACTTGTTCTCCTTTCAGTATCTCCCTGGTGACAGGACAGAAACAGCTGCAATAAATTACTCAGTGTGCTTTTTCCATTAAATATATTTTAAAGAGTGAAAGTTTGAAAGACAGAAGTGTATTCGTATGGAGTAAGAGCAACCACCCTCACAACCCCTGGAAAATCACTGCTGGATGAGAGAGGTGGAAAACTGCAGGATATGGAACAAAACCCAGCTGCTGTTAAGACTAACAGTAGCAAAAAGTTTCTTAGCTTGACACTTGTTTGTTTTTTTCTAAGTCTTCTCAGCTGGCTGACTGTATGGTGTGTTTAGCCTTATGAAACTGTGCCACCAAAGAGACATAGAACCACAGAACCACAGAACCATAATGGTTGGAAGGGGCCTCCGGGGTCATCAAGTCCAACCTTGATCCCATCATATTCCTAACCATTAGACCACTTCAAATCCTGGGGCAGAGGAAGGGAAAGTGAGAAAGCAGCGGAATCGTTCAGTGATGGGAGACAGCAGCAGGGCAGGGAAAGCCCAAGTGCCTTCCCCAGAACAAAGCCCCCATCAGCATCAGAAGCCCCGAGTCCCCACTGCACACCAGAGCTACCAGACTGACCAGGACACCCCCAATTCCACCTCTAGAAAAGGCCACTCTGACAAAATGCTAATTTAAGGTGCCAGGAGCACAGCCAGGATCACTGCAGCAGCAAATGCCTCCCCAAACTCCACCATCTGCCCATTCCATCCTAAATCCAGCTGTCACGAGCAGCCACTGCTCCCCAAGTGATCCCCCCTTCCTGCTGGGACCCCACAGACACCACAGGCACCGAGGCACTGCAGGGACATTTCCACCTCCTGCATGGGACTGTTTTGTGATGGAGAAAGAGCACCTTGCCTCCCTCTGAATGCTGCTGGGAGAATTGAGAACAGTTTCAAGGCAGCAAGGAACATGCTGAATCCAGGAGACATCCATAACTCAGATCCTACTGCCTATTAAATTGCATTAAAGTTCAACATTTCTACTGCACAAAAACCAAAAAAAATCCCAAAACACCCAAAAAAGCTAAGCAAAAACTCCCAAGAGAGTCTCATTCTTCTTTCTTTGCCACTCAGAACTGCTAATGCTTGTTCTTTGAGTCTTGGGGGTAGGGAGGCAGGAGGTTGAGGTCTTTTTGAAGAGCAGAGCACCCAAGTAGCAACAGCATTCGTACCCCACCCATCCTCAGACCTAGACTCTGATCTACCACACATGCATGAAGAGGGCTACTGCTGCAACAGCACTGCCCAATTACTGCCATCCCAACTAGCCCCTTTCCTCCAGCAGCCAGGAGGTATCACACCTCACTGAAGCACTGTGCCTTGTCATTTAGGTGACAGGTTTCTTCCCCACCCTCTGCCTCCTGCCTCTTCCAAGACATAATTGAGCCCCTTAAGTAAGCAGTAAAACAAATACAGAAGCTGTGTGGAAAAGCTCAAGCATAAGTCTTTGGGTTTTTATACTGGCTTTATTCCCCTGCATCCTTCTATTTTTTATGTTTAATAACACAAGCTGAGGCAGAGCAATCAATCTTCAGTGAAAAGACCAGCCTTGCCAGGAGTAGCTATGTCTGCATAGCACTTGCTCTCATGCCTGAAAATTTCAGAGTATCCCGATTTTTTTCTAGAAGCGGCTCCCTGGGGTACAATTTTCAGCTAGACTTCATCCCACACACTGCTGCTACATGGGTGCAAGCTAGCACTACATCTACCCACAACCTGGTGCCTGCAGGGGAATAAAGATGAGAACCAGCACCTGGACTTGAGATTACAGGGTCAGACAATTAGGATGGGCTACTCAGATGTTCAGAAAAGGTTCTCCCACCCCCATGGAGAGTCCTAGGGCCCTGGCTCCTGTACAGCAATCTGAATCAGGCCCTGACTTGCCATCTATGTCTTGGAGAAGTCTTCCTAGCATCCACAACAGCCACTAGTTGCTTAGAAGTGCACAATATGCTGGATATTTTAATGGGTCTGAGCAGCTCTCACAGAACCAGACCAAGGTTCTAGAGCAGCACAGAACAATCTCACCTTTATGCTGCCATCAGCCAACCCTCCTCTTCCTATGGAGGAAGTTTTGGTCAAGACCTCATCTGATAAACCATCTCAGGAATGATCAGCAGGACACAGCAGTGCCTTTTGTGAAGCTTCCATATCTCGAGCTAATGAGACTATTGCCCAAAATACCTCGTAAACCACTGAAGTTGTAAAAAATATGTACTAAATCTTTCCTTGATAGACCTCCTTGCTCTGCAGGCTGTCATAGCTATTTCCCACCCATCACAAAATATAATTTGTCCACTCCGGGGGAAACTTCATCCCCAAATTTAAATATTTATTACACAGCAAACCAGCACCTATGCCCAAACCACCCACCTATTCCCTGGGCTAGGCTGGCCATGAAGTTGTATCGTAGCAGACTCAAAGGTTTCCTGCTCTGGAAAATACTACCTTGTCAGAAAGATAACTGTAAAAAGGTAAAGTAGGAGTCCCTCAGACAGCCAGTTACCCCTGTGGGGTGTTAAAGTGTGCGGCAGTTCAAGATGGTAACACACCATCCTTGGAAGGAGCTTGGTTGTCTGTCTCAGGATGGCTCCTGACTTGATAGGTCCCCCTCTGCCTGATCTTCCTACTGAGCAGGAAGGGACACAACCAAGGAGCCTTTGCTTTTGTCCCTCTGGTCTTGAGATCACAGGCCAAAAAACACCCTATATCATCTCTATTTCTGCACTTCGTCCCATCCCTTCCTCAGATTACAAGCTAGCAAGGTCAGAGGTGCTCCCCCTCTCTGTAGAGGGCTGGACACAAGAGACCAATCCCATTTGCCACCCCGTGGCAGGCTTTGGCTGAGTGTTGCTGTGGCAGGCAGTCACCCCCCAGCAGGCTTCATTTGATGAAGTATTAAGCATAGGGAGCATTCAATCCTGTGAGATTTAATGAGTTGGGATCACAGTTAGCAGTTCGTGAACCATTTGCTACCAGGCATTAATCACAAAAACCAATGTCAAGGGTAGCACAGTTTCCTACTCATTAAGAGAAGCTGCCTAGAAGACACTGGTGGTGGTGGGAAGGAGCCAGCACACAATAACATGTCCACATCCAACAAAACCCAAGGTTAGCATTAACAGGTCTCCTTTGGAGCCTCCCCAGCTGCTCCTCATGTACAACCTCCGAGACTTGATAATAAATGTGCTGCACTGTTCTCTGGTGCAGCTTTCCAGGTACACTGAAAACAGTGATTTTCATGACTAGATGGATGGAAGAGTTGCTGAACATGATGTCAGCTTGCTAAGTGCTTCATCCGAGAGTCACACACACAATTATTCTCTCAACAAAAATCAAAGGCAATCCATCAATTACTGTCTTTTTACCCTACCTGCTTGTCTGTTATTTTGTACTTTTAAAATATTGTATGTATTAACTACACAGGATTTACGGCAGAGACATTGATTTTCCATTAATATTACTTTATTTGAGTTTAAAAACAAAAGAAAGAGTCAAATCACTTTTTTATGCCACAAGTCAAGCACGTGCAACCATTAGCAGCATAACTGAGCTCTTTGTAGACCACTCGCTGGCCACCAATGGCTGACAAAAACCAACAGGCAAAAAAGGCTTTTGATATTATGCAAGTTTATCTGTAGAAAACACTAGAAAGATACATTATAGACCAGATTTTCAAATGCAGACACATAAACACTGTCATCTGTATATGCCCCTTCAAGGGAAAACAACACTTTGGGCGGGGGCAAGAGTAAGTATTGAAAGCCCAGGATTAGGAAGGAAGGGCTAGCTTTCTCTCAGGCTATGCAAAGAGGTGTCCTTGCAGTCCAGAGCCAGGTCATGGCATGCACACACACACAGGTTCATCCAGCCACGTGGGAAATGTCACAGCCATCCCCAACAGGCTCTCGCATGGTGTGGGAACAGGCACCCGCATCCCCTCAGTGCCTCTCTGCACCATCATAGCAATGCATCTCCTTCCCTCATCAAATGCTTTGAGGTTTCTAGATAAAAGGCTGTTAATGTAGGTTAATGCATAATTAAACACGTGATTTGCACAAACAACTAGCTTGGCATATCTCCCACTAATACATAAATATTTTTAAATGGCCAGAGATAAGGGAAACAGAAGTAATGCAAAAACCTGCTGCTATTGAAACTTCCCACCAAAGCTAATGCTGCTGCATTCCCAGAGCCACCATGCAGCCAGGGACACAACCGCACCATGACTCAGGGACACTGCAGCAGCAAGACCAAGCTGGGAGCAGAGCTTGGGCTGGGCTGGACACACTCTGTGACCACCCAGGTACTGCAAATGCCAACAAAGACAGCCAGAGTCAGGTTGGAAAAGGATTGCATCAGCCCCCAGAAATAGATTTTTTAAAAAAATTATGATTATTCTGTCAGCTGGTTCCCTGGTGTTGGATGTGCATCCCCAGCTGGAGCACGGTGGACCAGGACATCGAGCACTGCGATGGTCCCTCACCAAGTACCATCTGCGAAAGGGCAGCAGGGAGAGGACCAAAGGGGCACTTGAGCTTCCCTGGTGACATTTGTTGAAGCCTGAGCAAGGCAGGGATGCTGCCAGAGGTGCCTACCATCCCTGCTCACACTGCTAAGTCCAACAGCACTGGGTACAATGACTCTCCTGCCACACAGAGAGCTCTGAGCACACCTTCAGAGGGCACAGGTGGATGTTAACTGCTCTTTCTTGCAGTCCTGTTCTTCCACACCATCATTAGTGTGAAAGGGGACTGGGAGAAAAGTGGGGAAGGTTGTGTCTTTTCACTCCCCTGTGTGCTGAAGATTAATTTAGAACATATTAATTACATTTGCATATGCCTGAAAGCTAGCAGAGGAGAGGGCCGGTGTCTTGAAGGTAACCAAGTACTAGAACAAGAAAGTTATTTGGGCAGATTATTCCTTGTGGGGTGTGATAAGGTAGAAGATGGGAAGGGGGCTGTTCAGGAGCACAGCTCAGAGCATCCCTCCTGGCCACTGCAGCTCCAGGAGTGCTCTGGGCTTGTCCCTGTAGGGTGCAGCCTCTGCAGCAAAGGGACCTGTCCAACCCAGAGCAAT
Organism: Aegotheles bennettii; assembly: GCA_013398125.1. Lineage (NCBI taxonomy): Eukaryota > Metazoa > Chordata > Aves > Caprimulgiformes > Aegothelidae > Aegotheles > Aegotheles bennettii. Next base: position 746,997 of record VZRW01010559.1, read on the forward strand.
CATCTGCTTTGAGTGGCTGACAGAGGGACACCTGCAATGGTACTGAGAACAGTCATCCTCAAGTGTCCTCTCTCAAAACACACGTCCTTCCTACAACTGTTCTGCTTATGACATTACTGCTGCTTCAACTTCAGTGGATCCTAAACTCCAGAAAAACTGGTGGAAAACCTTCTCTAAACCCAGCTGAGGCTATAGCTGGGACTAGGCCAAGTCTATGTCCCATCTCAAAGCAGTTCACCTTCCCATCAAACTGTCTCCCCAACACAAACCCAGCCCTCCAAGACTTCCCATGGAGCAGAAACATATGAGGGAAGAATAAACTAGATTTTGCATCAGTATCCACCTGGTATGTGTTTTTTCCACATCTTCAGTGGTCATCTCATAGGCCCAGTGCACTCAGAGGACCCCTCTCTGTTCTGCAGAGCAGCAGAACATGCTGGCCTCTCAACTCTGCTATGAAGTTCAGACCTTCTCCCAAGAGCCTTCCAGCGAAACACCATCTAAGATGAGACTTCAGTACTTCTCAGCCCCTTTGTATGTCTCTCAACTCTGCTGGGTATTTCAAGCACTCAGCAGCAAACAGCCGACACCTGCCATATGGTCCAAGTAATAATATGTTGAGAAAAGATAAAGTCTAGTTTCATTCTGAGGAGCTCTTTAGGTGGAGGTTAAATTATAACTTCTATAGCAGCTATAATAAGGAACCTAACACTGCTGCACGCTGGGAAGTCTGCTGTTCTTCCTTAACCATTGAACAGCTGCTCAGAGTAACCCTCCCAGCCTGGTTCTGCACCCAAGAGCTCAACCCTGCAGCTCAGGGGTTCAACTTGTCCAGGAGCAATTTCAGCCTCTGATCTGTGCTGAAGAGCCAGGAACACACAAATCAACCTTTTATCCTTTAGAAGGCATCTCTGTTATGATAGATACACAACCAAATGTCTCATCACAGGCATGAAACTGTCTAGCAGAAGCAAGTTGGACTAGCTGACATCCACCTAGCAGCACATCTCGCCCCTGTGGCAGAGGGGCAAGTGTCCTGCCCAATCTGTGCACATTCCTGTAGTAACTCAGTGAGTAAGCCTGGTGTGTATTCTGCAAGAGCAAATGATGTCTTTAGTTGAACTACTTTACTGAAGGGTAGAGCCCCAGGCTGGAGTGGAGCGAGCTGGCTGCTTACAGAAGGTCAACATCTAAGTTTCATTTCTTAGCTCTGCAAATTAAGCTATTGCTGGTACAAACTAGTGTAGAAATCTCCTTCGCCTTGGTGCTCACTCATGGCAATCTTTGGCAAACAGCATTTCTCTCTTGCTGTCTCTTTCAGTGACATGGGCCTTCCACAGCTAGCAGCGAGTGATGAGAAACAGGAGTCTCCAAAGTCACAGGGCAAAGCAGCCCTCAGCCCCAATGACTTTCTAACACCTCCACCCATGGCCTGGCCACCTCTTGAGCTCTTCACAACCAAATACCTTTTTTCCCAGTGTAGAAATGAGTGTAACACAAGCTTTTCCCCACACTTAGTGAACTTATGGATGAAACCCTTAGAAGTATTTGTCAGAATTAAATAGGAATTTAGGTGAAGGAGAAGCTTTTTATGGTGCCTGCCCAGCTCTTGGAGGCCAACTCATAGCACACTTGAACCATAAACAAGCCTGCTTGCCATCTTTTCCTGACAGCAGAAACCTGTATTATTCCCATGCAGAAAATCAGCACTAACAGGAGGATTGCCACCTGATCTTGCTCAGGGAAGAAAAACCGGTGCATGTTTGGCCAAAAAGCTAAAGAGAAACTATCAGAAAAGTAGGTTAAACCCAAGAATTTTTCATGGAAAGAATTACAGACAGTTGCACTTTTGAGCAAAGCAGCTGCTGAGCTGAAGCAGACTAGCTCCAGCTACTCCATTATTGGTCTCCCAGCTCCTCTCACCCCTTCTTTGGCAGTTTGTTCTGCAGCTGGTGGCAGAGCACAGGAGGAGGATCTCAGCTGCAACACGGCCTGGAGGAGCAATAAACCTGGAATGATCTCACACTTGTGCTGCAGCAAAGTGCTCGGTGCTCCTGTTCCTACAGCTGTGCAGCTGGGACTTTTAACCTTTTCCTTTCGTTTCAATCACCTGGCCACTATTCCCAGCTCTTCATCTTCCTTGAGAGCTCTGGGCTGTTCCAGAGGAGCAGATGGAATCTGCCAAGCTGCCTCTTCTGCCGGATGGGATTTGCCCTGCCATTAAGCACAGCTGCCTCAGCCAGTCTCCAGGCTGGGTACAAGCACTGGCTACAAGCACCTTGATACATCTATTAAAACCACAGCAGGTTTCACTAAAAAACAACTCAGCATCCCATCTAAAGATCTAAACATGTGTTAGAGTGGTATTTGCCTTGTTACACACTCATCCCCGCCGGGTTTTTATCATAAACATCCACAGCCCAGCCCTGTCCATCAAACCTTCATTTCCATTCTCTTCTCCAACCCAGACCTTCCTCAGAGCAGTATCCAAGCTCTCACCAGTACCCAGAGACCACAGAAAGCAGGCACAGCACCAGCAGCAGCCAGGTTTGGTAACAAATCAGCAGGCTGGCATGGGAGAGAGGGAATTAGGGTGGATTTCAGAGTCAGCTTTAAGCTGATAAAAGCAGCTGTGGATATCATTCAAGAAACATGCATCTGAGGCTGGACCCTGGAGGCACAGCCACACATCTGACCCAGAGAGGAGCTCACAGAGGTGCAGCAGCCCAAAAGCCTGCCCAGGGTCCGTGCCCAGCCCTTGCTCAGCCTGGATAAGATAGAATCATAGAATCATTCTGGTTGGAAGGGACCTCCAGGGTCATCAAGTCCAACCTTTATCCCATCATATTCCTAACCATCAGACCATGGCCTCAAGTGCCTCATCAACCCATTTTTTGAACACCCCCAGGGACGGTGACTCCACCACCTCCCTGGGCAGCCCATTGCAGTGCCCAACCACCCTCTCAGGAAAGAACTTCTTCCTAATCTCCAACCTAAACTTCCCCTGATGGAACTTGAGGCCATTTCCTCTCGTCCTGTCATCAGCAATTGGGGAGAAGAGACCAAAACCAGCCTCACTACAACCTCCCTTTAGGTAGTTGTAGAGGACAAGATGTGTCCAAGCAGTCTGCCTGAGCCTTCCTCCTTTTGGCCATAGCCCACCCCCATGAGAGCAGGCAGGACCAGTGCTCCCAGCAGCACTGGGGGCACAGATTATCATCCCCAGCCCAAGCCTCCCATGCTCAGCTTGGAGCAGGACTGGCCACAGGAAGCAGCCACAGCACATGGGAAAGCTGCAGGTTCAATAAAGCACTGTCAGGTGACACAGGGAGGGCTGGGGGGCTGTCGGAGCAGTCTCCCATGCACCATTATAATATTTATTTAAAGAAACCAATCCTTTTGGTTAGCAGCAGGCAGCATCTCATTAAATGTGTTGGGTTACCAGGTACACAAGCAGCTGCTGAAGAGTTAGCTCTTGCCACCTTACTACAATCCTCTGCCAGCTGCTTCCAGCTCTATTCCCTCCCCTCAGTTCATCTTTATTTTCACACTCTGTGCTTCCTTAGCTCTTTTCCCTTGTTGTACTTATTGTTGTACTTCTCCCTTGTTGTACTCGTCCCTCCATGACCCCAGCTGTAGCTGTGCTGCAGAACGTATCACAGGCAGCCTCTGGTGCTTTCAAAGTCTGCCAGCAGCTAGAAGCAGGGAGTGGGATCTCACTCCAAAGTATTTCAAATCAGCTCCTAAATCCTACAGCAGCCTTGCACAGCCAAGCCCTCAGCCCTGAGATGTTGGGAACAGCATGGAGAGAACATGGGGGGAAGCAGAGTAACAGCATTTCTTTACTCTGAGCAAGTTCCATCTCCCACGGAGAAACCACAGAGCATCCTGGTATCAGCTCTTCCATTAATAAAAAGCATTAAACAAAAATAAAATAAAACAAGAGTTGACCTACCTGGGCATAAAGTGTTGAGAAGCAGCAGGAGGGGGCAGCTCTGCCAAAGACAAGCCAGGAGCTGAGGGGGACAGCAACCTCACCAGCACAGGGATCAGCACCAGAGCAAGGAGAGCCAGTTTTGTGACAAGTGATTGTCACCACATATGTCCACAGTAACAAAGAAGGTCCAAGGGCAACCCTGAAGCCAGGGCCAAGGAACACGGCAAGGTACAGCACCTGCCCAGCCTGGCCAGGAGAAGCAGAGCAGCCAAGGACCTGAGCTTAAATGCAGCTCCTGGCTGAGGGCTGGAGGGGTGTGGGTGGGTGAGCACAGGCCCCAGCTGAGGCTGGTCAGGGTGATGAGAACCTGGAGATCATGCAGACCTCCTGGAGAGCTTTTCTTCATGGGCTTGAGTGTGTGACCTCACCTGTTGTGTCTTTGACTCTCTCTGTAAAATGACCCCATAGGCAAGATGGGGTTTTACACCCTTCTCCCAGGAGCCAGGGTACCACAGCCACCATCATGGGAGGTTCCAGGAGACCATGATGCTTGTCTTATACCTTGAAAGTTTGTGTGCTCAGTGCCTGTGGTTAGTTACAACCTATGTGCCCTAATTACACCCCCAAATCCCAGGTTTGGGAGCTGAATAATTATTAGTGTGTTCCCTGCACAAGCAGTCCCCAGAGTGCTGCCTGGAGAGGAGCAGGTCACTCTGCTGGTCCCCAGCCACTGCTGTCACCACGGAGCCACCAGCATTTCCCAGCCAGGGGCCATGACCAGCGCTGCTTTTGAATGCACAAACAGAGGGGGTGGTCCCCAGGCAGCTTTGTAGCCCCTTTGCTGCCCTTGTGTGTTGTTGGACCAATTGCTCTCCCTGCCCGTGCATGGGCAGATGCAAAGCCACACTTCTCCCAGATCCAGCTGTGCTCTCCCAGCCTCTGGACACCTCTCCTCCAGCAGATTTGCATTCATGCTGATCATCTCCACTTGTGCCAGACTTCTCTCCTTTACATTTCTTCTCTCCTTTGCTTTCTGGGGCCCCGTGAAGCTCATCCATAATAAGCAGCTGTTGTTTTTCAGGCTGCACGTTTGAAATAAAAACAATCCAAACTCTCCCTCCTCTAACAAAAAAAATATATAAAAGGAAATAAAACACTCCAAGCACAGAACAGAATAGCTTTAATGGGAATGGCAGGTTTCAGGTCAGAAAGGGGTCTGGAGAGGGGTCCCCACACTTGCACCAACCACCCTGGAAATGATCCTGCAGCTCTTAGTGACAGTATCAGAACACCAGGCTTTGTGTTTAGAGAATTATTTCTTTTGAAAGCCTTTAGGCATTTTTAAGGGCTCTAATTCATTAACCTTTCCTTGGTTGAGACCAGCCAATGGATATTCTGAAATACAAAAGCAATTAGACAAATTCATGAGGAATAAAAAAAAAAGGCCATCAACATTATTAAGCAGAGCGCCCCAGGAAAGTGCCTGAGCTGCAGGCGAGGAGGGTGGCTGTGGGCTGGGGACGTGCAGCCACTATTCTCCCTGAATTCAAACCATTTTCTCGGCCACTTTTGGAGGTGAGGTTGCTGGAGTAGATCGACCTTTGCTCTCACAGGTAACCACCATCCCCAAATTAATTAATTATTGATGGCAAAGCCCAGGGGTGGCTGACCTTTCAGAGCCCTCACTCTTTCAAGAAAATAGTAAAATTTTCATATGGCCACAAGACAGCTCCCACCAAGAGGTAGACCTGCCTGAGAAGGTCACTTTTGGAGTGGCTGGTCCAGCTCCTGCAGCAGCTCTGCAAAGCACAGCCTGCATACAGGCATGACCTGTGCGCAGGGCAGCCTCCTGCACTCATGTCAGGTATCTTCAGGCTGGGCCTCTGTCTTCCTCGATACTGGATGCATTCCTGTCCCTGAGGACACAGCACGGTGAGTGGTGTGAGCTTGAGATGATGCACGTAGTGGTGACAGCGCTAATCCCATCTGAATGAGCTCTCTAGTGAGCAGCACCTCTCCAAGGAGACCCTCTATAAAGCAATTAATTCATGGAAAGGGGATCTCATGAACAATGAACATCAGCGTGAGCCCTCAGTCCTGACCCAGGGGAGAAGACGACACCAGGTTTCTATGAATTCTCTGTCTTTCTAGGAAAAACCAAACCACCTGTAAATGCACTGCCTGCTCTGCCTCAGGAACTCAACCGTGATGGACCTGGGGCAGTGAAAATCAGGGGGATTTTCAAGGTTCTTTATGAGCCTTTTCTGAAGCATGTCTATAAGTGATGGTCTCCAGGGAGACCAAGTTATTATTAAACTAGAATTTGGCCTCCTTCTTCCAGCATGCCCACACTGGTTTCAACTGGTTTTGCAATACAGCAAAAAGCCAGGCTCTGGGTACCATTACACATGGAGCAGGGAAGCAGCTCCCCAAGTCCAGAAACCCCACTGGCTCCCAGCTGGGGAAAGACTGGAAGAACAACTGAAAAGAAATACAAACTAGAAGGAGGAACAGCTACCAGAAGATGAGAAGTCTTTAATAAGTAAGGATGCCCAGCTTCTCCCCCAGTATGCTGCCACCACCTGGGCAGGGACTGCAGGGACCAAGAGGAGGAGGAGGGCTGATAAACCCCAGGTAATTAGAGAGCACTAGAAGGGCATTTTCTGAAAATGCTCGTGTCATTATTTAGCAGACACAGAAGAAATTACATCAATCAAACTGAAAGCTCAAATTAAAACCTGCTTTGATGCTGGAATGGATTTTTTACGGTTGTATCAAAAAGGCACTCTGGGAAGGGGTACCCAGCAGTGTCAGCCTCCGCTGCCCCATCCCCTCCTCAGGACCTGTCCCCCCAGCAGCAGTCCTGCTCTCACCCCTGCCAGGCTCGGGAAGGCAAGGGACAGGGTGACATTGCTTAAGGGCAACGAGGCTGGGGAGAGGTCTGGCAAACAAGCCTTATGGAGACCACCTAAGGGAACTGGGGTTATTGAGCCTGGAGAAGAGGAGACTGAGAGGAGACCTTATTGCCCTCTACAGCTACCTAAAGGGAGGTTGTAGTGAGGCTGGTGTTGGTCTCTTCTCCCCAATTGCCAATGACAGGACGAGAGGAAATGGCCTCAAGTTCCATCAGGGGAAGTTTAGGTTGGAGATTAGGAAGAAGTTCTTTCCTGGGAGGGTGGTTGGGCACTGGAATGGGCTGCCCAGGGAGGTGGTGGAGTTACTGTCCCTGGGGGTGTTCAAAGAACGGGTTGATGAGGCACTTGAGGCCATGGTCTGATGGTCTGATGGTTAGGAATAGGATGGGATAAAGGTTGGACTTGATGACCCTGGAGGTCCCTTCTAACCATAATGATTCTATGATTCTATGATTCTATGCTGCCAGCAAGGTGCTCCTGCTCTGCTCAGAGCTCGCTGTCAGTGTTTCACATTTGTGGCTCGGCTCTGCTGCATCTTCATTATTGTTTTTCCCTCTTCCTTCCCAACTCCCCTCTTTACATCTCCCCACTTCATATAATTCTTCCCCCTGTTTCTTATAAAAAATGCATGAGTTTAATTTCCCTCAGATGCCTTCTTTGTATCACTTCAAAATTTCTTATTAGGCATTCGGCACCATGTGTCTCAGCGCTGCTCCAGAGCTGGCCTCCCTTGGCTGCTCTCTCTAGGTACCTTCTTCCAAGTCAAGGCACACACACATATTGGGTAGGCTGGTGTTCTGGTTGTTAGGGTTTTTTTATCATAGTTTATGAAACATCTGCTGTTTATAAATTATTTCTTTTGAATGTCACAATCTTTTCAGTTGCGTGAGCCAACAAGCCCCTCTGAGCAGCAGAACGGCTCTGCTAGCACTTGGAATTGGCTTCTATCACAAATGTTGCACTCAGATGAGATGTGCAGACCTCCTTCCCCAAGCACATATGTGTGCATGCACACACACACCCTCACCCCCCTTCTCCATGCCACAGAGAAGTCCTCAGAGTCACCTTCAATCCACAAGAAGGTAACCACTGCATGAGCACAACTTCCAGCCTACATCAATCCTGACCCCCAAGTCCAGCACAGTCACACTCAGTGAACCAAGGCACAAACACACACACAGGTTCTAGGATATCATCAATACACAGCTAAGGTCTTATCAGACAGACCTGTCCCAGAGGAACGACCCACAAAGCAGATCCCCAGAAGCCTCTGACACAAGCACCCAGCCAAGAAACAAAACCACCCATGTCCAGCCCAGCTCACACTCTCATGTGCAGGGCTGGAAATGCTCATGGATTGCTGAGGAGCTGTGCTTGGCACTGAAATCCTCCCTGGGAAAGTCAGGAAAATGAGTATAGCAAAATTATAAGGAGAAGAACCAAACCAAGTAACTGATACATATGAACATCAAAGCACTCTCGGCCAGCTCTACCCCATTATTTATGGTTTACTTTTCCTGCTTTGCTTTTTGTTTATTTGCTGTTGTTATTTCTTTGAGGGAACAAGTGGAACAAGAGAACCCTCTGGGGGATCAGAAGATTTTCTCGTTCTGCTTAGTGAAAATTCTCAAATGATTGTCAAAACAAGGCAAAATCAATAGAGGATTATTATCTGCAGTGATTCAGCCACTCTCTGCCTGAGTGACAGTGGCACCTTTGCCAGGCTGTACCCCCCAACACTGGCTCCTAGCTCTGCTACCAAAGTGGAGAGGAAAGAGTAAGCACTCCTTTTTCACCAAGAAAGGCATATTTTAACTCACTTTTAACTCTGGACACAACCAGGGGTATTTCAGTCCCAAATCAAAATTTAGACCAGCTCACGGGACATCACTGCAGGTGAAGGATGGAGCTTACACCAGCAGGTAAGAGCTAGCTGGAGCAAACTGGTTGGAGCTCACCGCAGCTGGTAAGAGCTAGCTGGAGCTAACTGGTTGGAGCTTACACCAGCTGGTAAGTCCAGGGCACAAGGGTCCTGCAGAGGACTCGGCAATTTGGCTACTTCTTTAAAAGAGCCTCAAGTCCCTCTGCCAAGGCAGCTGGAATAGAGGCATGAGAACCCATCCTTGCACCTCCAAACTTGTCCATCCATGGTCATAGAAGGCTGCTCTGTGGGTGATTTCCTTTTTCTGTTTGGTTTTTGGTTTTTGTTTATTTTTGGGGGGGGGTGACTTTGCTCTGTGAACAAAGCTCAAGCTGCCCACACAACTGCTTCTGGGAAGCAGAAGCAGATTCTGCAAATGCGGGTGGATCCTTTCAAGGCAAGGACAGACTCAACCAGTTAAACACCCACTGGAGGAGAAAATCCCATTTAAGCACTAACCCTAAAACTCCTGGCACAGAGTTCACATGGAGCGGCTTCTCTGGAGACACATCCCTCCTGCAGTGCAGCATTGTGTTTGCCTGACTGGCTTCTGAGACAAGAACAAAGACATTAGAGGTCTTTCATGTAGACAGGGGGGAGATGACACACCACAGGGGCCAAACCTCCTGGTCCTTGTTCTCAGGGAGGCTGAGGAGAGGTTTGCAGCAGCAAGGAGTCTTCAGAAAAGAAATGCATGCAAAAAAACCCCAAACAACCCATAATAAGTCTCTTGACTGTCTTCAAATAAAAGAGACTAAAGATATTTTACAAATAAAACAATCAGGCAGTGAATGAGGAGTGGGAAGAGAGGCAATATAACGAATAATTAGACAATTATGCTAATCCTCAGGAAATTAGCTAATTCCCAGGTAGGCAGCAGCTGGGGACTGAGGAATTGTTATGCCCCAGGAGGTATCATGCAAGAGACAAGACCTGCTTCAGGCCTTCCACCATGGGCTGGAAATGTGCTGGGAGCAGTACATCCTGGGGGCTTCTCCTCACCTTTTCCCTCCTGGGACCTGGGTGGCCCCTGGGATGCTGCCAGGGCTCAGCCCTCCCGCACCAGGGGGACGATGGAGGAGATGATGCCACAGGAGGTCACCACATGCCTCTGGAGCCAACAGGAGCAGGGAGTAGGGTGGTAGCAATCACTCAACTCAAACTAATCCTCCATGCAGCTGGGGTGAACTTAGCTTCAGCTGAGCTCCGTGGAAGTTACAAGCCCAGAAAGCGTGTGCCTGGCAGGGATGAGGCAACACTTCCCATGGACTAACAGCCAGGAAAAACAGCGGGAGCACCATCTTGCCAGCAGGCATTATTTTTATCTCCTCAAGACTAAGATGAAACGTTATTATCGTATTTATCTTGCTTTAATGGATTTATATTATGGACATAATGAAAGCAGAGTCTGGCGTTCAGATATGAATTCACCACACCAGATCTGTGCTGCATTTCTCTTTATCGACTTCGTGTATGACATGATTAAGTAACATTATTTGAGCCTTTCACCCTGAATACCCTCTCTGGGATGGAGTCTTTGAGCTCCTGTGATTTTTTTCAGGTAATTTCTGAGGGTCACGCAAGGAATAGGCTGCCCAAGTCACTGGGAAATCTGTCAGCTCTGGGTCTTTTTCTCCACTAGTTCAATCCTGAACTTACTGGTTAAGGTCTCAGCCCACCCACTCATTTTGGATAAACAAAGAGATGGCCAAGTACCTAGAGCAGTTCCTGCTGGAGTGGGCAGGTATTGCTCTGCTCCCAGGTGGAGGTACCAAAGCACACAGGGAAGCAGCAAAATGTATGATACAAGGACCAGGGTGAAGTTCTCTGTCCCTTCAGGTAGCCAATAGCTGCCAGTCGAGGTGGCTCCTCATTAAATTGCTCACTAATATGCCTGGGCTGCACAGTTCTGACTCCTGCTCACACTTGGGCCATAGCAGCTCCCATTCCTGCTCCAGCAAGACCTCCCAACTCCGCACACCCAGACAGCAATTTTTAACCTTTTTTACCTTACCCCTCGCTATTTTTCCCAGCAGATGGAGCCCCCTGTAAGCTCCTGACAGTGGTTCTGCTTTGCTGTAGCTCTCAGCATGCCCAGCTGCCCCCCAGGGCAGAACACAGCCTCAAAAGCAGAGCTGCAGAGCCACAGTGATGGTTTGCAGTGACAGCGATGCTGGGTGCCACCATGCTGCCACCGTGATGGCAGACACAGCCAAAAGCTTCCCCAAGGCTGGCTGTGCAGCTGGAGCAGAGAGACCCCCCAGTGTGGTGAGATGTACTCCCTGCAAACCCATCCTCTGCAGGAGCTGCCAACAGTGCAGCTCCTCACTCCTGCAGCGAGAAAGGGCTAAGATCTCTTTGCCCCATGGAGAGGCTGAGGATTCATTCAAACTCTGATACAAACTAGAAAAAAAAATGTCAATTGGCAGTTTGGGGGAGAGGAAGGGGCTGAGGCCAAGGACACTTTTGCTCATTGCACTCACTTTGGGTGTGTGACGCCTGGCCATGGTGGGCACAAGCATCCCCCAGTGAGCTCTTGTGTTTGATACAATCAGAGTTTGAGAGATAATGAACACACCTCTTCCAGGCCATGGGTTCCTACAGAGCTGATAGTGATGTTGTAACACTGATTATTTTCCATTTTTCCCTCCCTCCCATTTGAATGACTTTCCCTTGCACAGCTGCCAAAAGTCTGTCCTGGAAATCTTCAGCCACAGCAACAGAAATGTGTTTGAGCCAACACCTGACAAAGCAACCAAGCCCATTGCTGTGTCAACAGGATAGGTCTCGTTGTATTTACATTCATTTGCATAAGGTTACCCAGACTGCTGAGCACAGGGTAGCATTGCTGTTACCCCACAAACACACAAGCAGCCAGCTGGAAGCCAGCTGAGCCCAGGTCCCACACTGCAGGTGGCCTGGGAGGTGCGTGAGCGTGGCTGCACAAACAGCTTGCTCCACATCAGCAAGTGGGAAGCCAAAAAGCCTCCCCGTGCCTCCCCTGCTGGGTCAGGCACCCATGAAAACAATGATGGTTGCTGCTGATGGGGGCAGAGCTGATGCGGGGGGGGTTTCACAGGTCTCAGCAGCTTTGCAAAAGAGTCAGGATGGAAGGATGCTGGGGCGGGAGGAGGATCTGGGATTTTGACACGATTGCTGGTGCAAAAAGACCTGCTCAGGGGTTAACTCTCACTGTAGGCAGCTCTTCCACTTTGCATTCAAGTCCAGAAATAGTTTTTGCTGAGCTTTTCTGCCTCAAACCAAACTACAGCCAGGCTTGCAACAGAAGCAAGGCACTGCCCAGGCCTTCAGCTGGACCCTGGGACCCCCAGACTCACCTGCTTGTGGTCTCAGCTTGACAAGAGATGACACAGCGCTAGGAAGGGAAAATCAGCTCGTTCTTCAAATATGCAAGGACACCAACACACTCTCTCCAGCAGCAGTGCCAGCAGCTGTACTACTTGGGGCCATTACAAATAATGGTTTGATTAAGAATTTACACGTTTTACCTTGTTCCTATTGCTGCTGGCAGAAGCAGCCCTCAGTTGAAAGCTAAAACCTCACAGCAGAGAAAATTCAAGTTGTAGCTAAAGGTAAACTCACTTTGGTTGGAAATCCCTCCAAGCTGAAGTTTTTTGACCATCTGTCCAAGGGGAAGCGAGGTCTGTGCCATGGTGTAGGCTATAGGGAACACCTTGGACTCCCACATTGGTGTGGGGAGAGCAAAGGCTCCCACTGGGGGCTGCCCTGGGTGGGCAGCAGAGGTGGGGTGCCCCCCTCCAGGGGTTATTGGGGGTCTTCAGAGGCTGGAGTCTCCCTGTCTCACTCCTCACCTTACCCAGGCAGAGGAAAACCAGGCCCAAACCTGGATGCAAGGATGCAGCTGGAGAGTCAGGAAGCCAAACGGGTGGTTTGACAGTGAGCTTTGTCTTGCCAAGCTGAAAAAACCCAAAACAAAACCCAAACACAGACACATACAAGAAAACTCAATAATGTGGTTTTTTTTTCCCTAATGAATGCTGGTAGGTTTGCTTTTATTTGGTACTTTAGGCATTTACATATAAATTGCTCTATAATGGCTCTGCCCTCCTTCTCTCCAGCGTTTGTTGTTAATGAGCTGTACAGAAGGTCAGGGGGCTGAGCTGAACGCTGTGGTCTGATCCTGTCCATCGGGGCTGAGCTGTGGGTCCCTCCTTCCCCTCCCACGCTCCCCACTGCCTTGCCAGACACCCAGGTTACCAGACACCCAGAACCACAAACAGTCACCTCAAAGATGCAAGATGAGTCTTGTCCCCAGTAGTGGTGCATTTTGCATCCCGTTCCCAGTGAGAACTGGTCCCATCATGTCGATGGCTGTGTGTTATAGTGGCATAGCTGGTAAAGAGGTTTGGGCTCTGCTGGCAGCAGTGGCAAGGGGATTAATTCCATTCCTAACAAGCTTTCTCCAGCCCAGTGTGCTCATTGCTGCCAGCCTGATGAGCCCCATCCTGACACCATCACAGAGGCAGCACCATCCAGAACAAAGACGTTTGCCCCAGGACATCTCAGTGCACCCTGAGACAAAAGGGAAGAGCTGCAGGCTGGGCTCCAGGGCTGGAGGATGCAGGAGGCAGAACAGGGAGGCTGATGGGTCCAGGACAGGCTGCTCAGCCAGGCAGGAGGGCTGGGGGGACCCTGGGTGTCTCCAAGCAGAGCCTTGCCCCAGGAGCTCCCCAAAGGCAGGAGGAGGGCAGCCCTGTCTGCCAAACGCTGAGCACCGCAGAGCTGACCTAATTTCTGCCATCTCCCCGGGAGGTGCTTGTCTCTGGGATGGGATAAGGCTCCCTTTGATCAAAGGAGACTTGTGCTAAAGTCAGCTTTTGTCCATGAGGAATTAAGGCGGTGGGCGCAGGAGAGGCGGGTGGGATTGAGCTGGAGAGAAATGCCCATGAAGGGTGACAGGCTTTGAAGTGACAGAGCCAGAAGGCCCGTGACACTCCCCAAATGCAGAAATGCCTCCAATGACAAGGAAAAAAAATTAAAGGGAAAAAAAAGATGTAGCAGAGCAGCTTCATTCTGGAGTCTAAACTGAAGATTGCCTCTGGGAGGGGTGGCTGCATTTGCAGGAGCAGGGTCCCCTGCTTCACCAGCATCTCCTCATTGAAGGTGAGCTGGTGCCTAGAGCACACAGAGCCCTGATGACTGCCTCCTCATCATCCAAAGCTCCTTCTCTGCACCATTTCCATGTGCTTAGAAAGGGGCAATAATTAGCTGGTGGACTGGAGAGGAGGGAAGGCGTTTATGTTTGATGGCATGGGATAGGGCAAAGGTGTATTAGAAAAGCCTGTGTTGTCACCCAGTGACTCCAGGACCCTGAGGCATTGGTGCTTGTCTCACCTTAGGTCCTGTAGGTGATTTATAACTTAAAAAGGAGGCAAGAGATAGTGATAGGAAACCCCAAAGTTTTGGAATTACTCTAAAACTCCAGCCAATTCTCCAACTCTTTACCACCAAACCACACCTGCCTGCCTGACTTGATCAGCACAACTCCACCACTCATCCATGAGGCCCTGCCCAGCCCAGGAATGACCATGAAACACAAACAAATCCTGTGACAAAAAAGGGAAAGCAACCCCTCTGCCATCGGATGAAGAGTTTTCTGGGAAACTCTCGCATGGACAGAGTCAGGCAGCTGATATCCTTATTTGTGTCCCTTGGACACAAGGTGCTGCAATGCATTCACAAGACACTTAATTGGAGAGTACTGAGAATTTTTGCAGAGAATAAGGATGTTTTTACTGCAACATTGGTTCAATCTAATGCCTGTATTCATCAAAAATTCTTACCCCATTCATTTAGATGAATAAGTCTGAACTGAAGACAAAACCCTTAACGGTAAAGCATCAAAGGAGGGAGAACATCCTATATCCTCCACAGGGAAAGTCTGGCCAAACAACAGAACTAAAACAGGCAGCAACAATCCTTTTCCCTCTGCTCTAAGCCTATGTTAAGCCCTCAAGGCTTTATGTAGGTGTTTCTGTAAACACACATGCCAAAACACTACTGGCCTCTGCTAAGGAGGCTGTCAGCAACACAGGCAACGCTCCTTCCTCACACTGCCAAGGTTTATAGCAGATGAGTGTGATGCTCTGAGAATCCCCAGGTTAAGATCAGAACTATGAGAGAGAGCAGGATTGGGGCATATTCATCTATGGAAAAATTTGGCTGTCACCCTAGCATTTTCTCCAGGTCATCTGCACCACTTCCTTTTTCCAAAATGGAAAGATTTTTGCTCAGAGATACATCCCCGTGGCCAATCAAGAAAAACTGTATGTTGAATTTTTCCATACCAAGATATCCACCTTCAGTACGTCAGGCAAGAACAAAAAAATCTCTAAGAAAACAATGCTGGCTTTATAATATCCAAAAGACAGTCACCCCCAAACCAGACTCAACAAGGACATTCAAAAATAGAGTTATTTTTGAACAAGGAGATAGAACTAAAACTTATGCCAAAAAAAGAAGAGTCTGAAGAGGGGAAAAAAATGTTTTCTTTTGTTTTCAGAGCAAAGACATACAACTGGGATAAATTTACAATAGTATCTCGAAACTTGAACCAAGAGCTGAAAAAAAGAAAGGAAAGGCAAGTAGGGAAAGGCAGGTGTCAGTGCTGAAGGCACACACTGCTCCAAGGCTCTACCTCTCATCTCCAAGCAAGAGAAACTTGCAGGGTGGTGAGAAGGTGGTCCCTGTCCCCCAGCACAGCACTGGCTGCACTCTTGCCCAAGGGTGCCAGCAGAGCGTTGCCCATTCCTGGGTTCTCCATGGATGTGCCATGCATGGAGCTTCTCGCTCCCGATGGTTACCTACAGATAGCCAAAGGGCAGCTAATGAAAATGAGGGGGACAAATTCCTCACTTCAGTGGCAGACTGTAAAGATCAATACATAAAACGCAATTTTGGGCTGTATACTAGGAAAAAAAGGTCCCCTGGGAGACTGGTGTAGCTCTGGGAGAGGTCAGCAGAGGTAGTGAAGTCTCCACTTTTGAAGGTTGCCAGAACGTGGTCACACCGCCACATCTGACCAGATGTAGTAGTGGTGGGAACCCTTCTTCGTGAAGGAGATTGAGCTAGAGACCTCTAGATGATGCTTTCACCCAACATGTCCATGTAATAAGTCAACCAGCAGGTTGGTTAAAAAATCTGCAAAAATTCTTTGCTGCAGTATCTAAACCCAGTGGTACCAAGAGGTATCTCAGAGGTGTAGCACTTCATGCAGTGCTTATGCAGTGCTTTGGGAACTCCACTTTGGGTAACGTATGAGCTTTGGAAAACAGGACAGACATGTGGCAAAAAGATAACTTGTAAGAGATTCCTGCTCCTTCTTCCCCACAAATAAACCAGATACTCCAGAAGGAGAAGCTCCCCCAGACCTGCCAGGGAGCCAAACGCATTGGGGAGCATCAAGGAGACAGTGGAGGTCAGGTCCCTGGAGTGCGGCCACCTCAAGGTGCAGAACTGTGGCTCTGGGGTTGCTCTGGTCCCTCCAGGACTGTTCAGCCACAGAGCTGAGCATCCCCAGAAGCAGTTTGCAGCAAGAGGATCTGTGAACAGCAAATCGTTACTGTATGAAGTAAGAAATACTACATAAATTACCACCAATTTAGTATAATTTAGAGGACAACCTTGTCCAAGGAGGCAATTAATCATTCCTCAGAGCAAAAAGGGAGGTAAAGAGCCTCAACAATAGATTCCCAAAGCTGGTGAGAGTGTGAAATCCCTCTTTTTATAAGTAATATCATAGTAATGCAATTAAAATAGTTGTGTGAAGGAAGGGAAGTTTTAACCCAGACTATTGGGTGTTCCCACCACAGCTTCAGTAGGACATGGGGTCTCAATGGAAATCCAGACCCTCAAAAAGGCACCAGAGGACCCAAGTGATGGTGATTTCCACAGTGACCACAGGCAGCCTCGCCAAAGTGGTTACAGCAGACCCCAGGAGGAGCAGCCTGTGACAGCCATGGACACCTCAGACCTTCCCGACAGCCAAGGACCAACGAGGGACCCGTGAGCCTGAACCAGAGCATGAACACCCAAGGTAAAGGGGCACTTTGGATACTGAGGACATGCCAGTTATGGGCTGGTGAGGGATGCTCGTGTCCTGCTCATTATCAGTCTCCCAAACCCACCCATCTCTCAGCTGATTAGCAGAAAGCTCGGCCTCCCCCTGCACCCTCACAAACCTTCTCCGCTATAATTGATGGACACAATTCACTGCAATTAGTATTACTTTCAGCAGCAGGTCATTAACCCATGGGGCCCAGAGAGGTTGTCTCGTTTTGGCTTGCTCTGTCTGGCTGTGAATTTAGAGCAAGCTCTTTAGATTAGCACCATCAGAGCAGGCAGCCCTCTCTGCTCCTCCAGCCAAAGCATGCTCACTGGTCAGGGCAGCAAAACATTTCCTCCATCCTCCTTGGCTGCAGAACCAGTCCAGCAAAACATTTCCTCCATCCTCCTTGGCTGCAGAACCAGTCCAGCAAAAACCCCAGGCCACAACTGCCTGCCTTCTCCCCTGCCCAGGCGGAGGTCCCTTCCCTGCTGAAAGGAACCCATACAGGTCATAAATGCAAAACACCTCGAGGGTCCCACCCAAGTTGATATTTAGACAAAAACTGATTTGTTTGTCCTTCAAGTTGCCAATAACCTGCAGTTATTTTAATTGGCACTCATGGCAAAAGCATTTAGAGGCAGCAGCTGGGAAGGTATAATTATGTTACTATCTTAGGCATGTGGACAACCTAAAGGTTTTCTGCTCACAGACACAGAAAGAAAAAAGAAAACACCGAAAGAGACGGGACAGCCATGAAGCCATGGAGATGTTGTGATCTGGAGTGGACCCAGGGAGCATGGAGGACTTTGCACATTGCAGTGTTGGAAAGAGATGGACGTCTGCCAGGGCTCCAAGGGTGGTAACGGGGCAGTAGCACTACCAGGACAATACGGTCCCCAGGGCTCTGCAAGGGAGGTGAAAACGGGAAAGAGAACATTGCAGGGATTAAGAAACACAGGGATTTCCCTGGAGGGTTCTCTCAAGGGGTTTGGAACAGAAACAAAAGTCACGGAGAGCTCAATCACAGGTTGCAGGATTACAGCAAGGAAGTTTTGCAGGTAAAGGGTTGGGCACTCCCTGCTCTGCCAGGACACAAAACCAGCCTGTTCCTCTGCCAGAGGTGCAGGAACATACTGGTATCTCCAATTTCTACCTCTATATTGGCCATATATATATACTGACTAGAGTACTATATATATATATAATATTATATTTGCTATAGATAGATATACTGGTTAGAGATCCTCCTGCTCGCCAACACAAACCACACAAGCTATGGTCCCCTCACTGTTCTTGTAGCAAAGAAAAGCTGCCTATAGGGAACAAGGCAGCACCTGACAGATGCTGCTGAGTACCACCACCCCACATAGCTCTCTGCAGAGATGGCCTCCATACCTGGCAGGTTTTTTTCCAGTTATTTGACTGGGAAAACAAATCTTCAAGCTTTCTGACTTATATTTTCCAAGATCTTCTGTGTTGGGTGGATGCCTGACAACCCGCAAACGCGTTACGGCATTTCAGTGGGCTGCTATTCATCACCTGAGTGTTCTTGCTCCAAATGGAAGGTAAAGCGTGTTCACTTTAAACTTCAGGGAAGGCAACTTAAGCCAAGACCTTGTTTTCTGCAGTTGGGTCAGTCTAAGAGCGCACACAGAGCCCCACACCATGAGTGGCAGCTCATTGAGCTGCTGTTACTCAAACCACATTTAATTGTTCTCATACCTTTCATAGTTTAATAAGAGCTTGGTTTTCTTTCTCCCCCCTCTCAGAAAATAAATGACCTGTCTTTACCAGCTTAACTCTGTCCTAGGAAACTCTTTGCCTGCAAATGATAATTTATATCCACAGGTTGTTTTTAACAATATCACAATGCACCTCAACACCTGTCTTAAATCCTCTCTATCCCAGATATATTAACGGTGCAGGTAAAAGCCAACCTGGCCAGGGTATCTTCAACTCAAGCAGAAAAAAGCCCCAGGTTAATCTTCAGTAACAAAACCATCACCTTAGACAAAAGCCATGGTCCAAAAATAAACCATAACTTGCCAAAAAAAATGAGAATACAAACCAAGGGGATTGCCTTCAGGAATTGCCTCAGCCCCAGTATAACAGGGCAGAGACAGTTCCGAGGCCAGCACAGTGCAACAGTGAATACAGGGCCAGGCTGCTCGGGGGGGTCAGAGGCAATGCCCTCCCCTCCCAGCCTCCCCCCCCCAGCTCAGGCATCCTGGTGCCACCACGCGATGCCAGCCCGGCTCGACAGAGCTGACTTTTAAAGTGTAATTTGTTATTCTGTTACCATCATTTTCTGTATTAATTTTATGCAGCATCAAAAGCCCTTTCATATGTCAAGCTCTAATTCATATGCTAATACCCAATTTATGGTAAGGTAATTATTTTTTGTCAAATGTATTATTCGGTGTTGGCTGAGGAAGGGGGAGGCGGGCAGAGGGTGAATTTTGGCACTCAGCAGTGGGGATGGGCAGGATGGAGCCAGGTAACATCCTCCCACTTCCCAGATGTAAACCGGAGCAGGCACAACACCCTCTTGCTGAAACCTGCTCCTGTCTGATATGAGCATCCCAGTGCCACCTAGTTATTTCCTCAATGCTGGCACCTCGGTCACAGAGCTTGGAAAAGTCTGCTCCAAGGCTTTGAAACCACCACTCAGACCCTCAAAACTGTCCCCCCCAGGGCTTGGGCAGGGGACTTGTCTAACTGCTCCCAAGCATGTGCCAGGGAGGGCAGAGATCAAGAGATAAAGTGAGGAGTAACGGAGCAATGTGGGCAGAAATCAGACGAAAATGAAACTGCCACCCACCTCTGCTCCCAACAGCCACATTTTGGCCCGTGCAGCTTTGTATCATAACCATGGAATAGTGGCTGCAGTTTCACCTGAACTCTGGCTCTCAGCTGCCCGTGACAGGCCAGAGCAGATAGCCAAGGATGCCCCTGTCCCTGACCTGAGCACACAGCCCATGCCCAGCACTCTGCTTTACCCTCTCTCCCATCCCATGAAGAGTTTTGTGTATCAGCAAGAGCATCCATAGCTCCACCACGAGGGTGTGATCAGAGCTGTGTTCCACTGGCCACGCAGGAGAGAGTTCCCCTGACAGCTCACCCCATTTCACAGCTGCCATCACCATCTCCTGCCATTGCCACCCCCTGCCTGGGGGGCATCACCCACCCCACACCATTCCCAGGGGCTCACGAGAGCCCAGTGAGGAGATGCAGGGAGGGGGCAGCGGAGCAGGGATGTGGAGCATATGCTAAACATAAAAACCACCATCGCACTTTAGCCTTCAATGATTTTTTTCAACAGTCTATTTTCTGCTTGAGGAAGCAGGTGCACTTCCCATCCTTGCAGCATCACCAGCCGACAGGCTGTCGGAGGTGTGATGGCTCCAGGACAGTTGCACTGCTGTGGATTTCACATTCCTGACACATCTGATAATTATGCCAAATGAGCTCACCTCATCTCAGCCTTCTGAGCTGCACGTCTTAAATTAAGTGAAAGCTGTTAGTGTCACGGTTGAGAAAGGCAGGAGGGGAGAGGCACCCACCCGCCGTGCAGCAGGGACAGGACAGGGCTCACAGTGTCCCCACCACCACTGCCTTAGCAGATGACCCACCTCAAAGAGTGAGGACCAACCTCTCCTTCCCCCAACTCAAACCACCACCTAACACCTACCAAAGCTGCCCATGGTGCAACCTGTGAGATGCAACCTGTGAGAGCATGGTGCAACACCTACCAGTGGGAGAGATGGTGCAACCTGTGAGAGCACCGTGCTGCTGCTCAGCCCCTGCCCCAGGAGCCAGGCATCAGCTTCTCCCCAGCTCTCTTTTCAATTAACCCTTTTTCTCAAATCCTGCACTTACTACCCCAGCCCATCCGGGGGATTTTGCACATACTTATTTTTGATTCTTCATCTTACATTTTTAGCATAAAAAAAACCCCCCTACAATTTATTCCAACGAAACGAACGAACTCCACTAGGCAAAATGAAGCTGTAACTCCCTCGAGCTAAACTCCAAATTCATTTCGTAATCCTTAGATAAAAGCTTAGAAGCCAGAATATTCATTACCAACCCGGGCTCCATGAGCAGCCAGGGTAGTAATGGAATGGAGCAGATTTGACACAGGAGATGTTGCTACAGAAATTAGCCTGTCATAAGATTACAGGGACTAAGTGTTATTGGGTGATAAGGTGTGATGTGTTAATATTAAATTTTCTCACCAGTTAAAAAAAAAAAAGAAAAGGCACTGATGAAACTCACATTTATTAAAAGCCCTGAATGTGATATTAAAAGATCTCAGATAAGCCAGTTTATTCTGTGCTACAGACCAAATTGAAATGATTCTCCAGGAGGGATTTCTTTGAATGGAACATTACGACAATAAAACAAAAAAAAAAGAGCCTTTAATAACCGTTGTGGGACTAAAGAAGCCTTAAAAATCCCAGACTAATCTCTCTGGGGAGCGTTCATTAACCCTTCATTCCCTTTCTTGCTGCATCAAAACAGGGATTAACTAGAGAGCGTGCCCTACAAAATCATGCTCTGTACATCCCAAATTCTCTGTCTATAGTGAGAGGAGACAACCCCAGCACTCCGTGTGACACGAGGCTGAGATGGGATGGTAACAAAGGCTTCTGGCAAGGAAAAAATAAATACAAACCACAAGCACAAAGCTGAAGTGATTTGTCCAAGTCACCGGGACCAGCGAGATAACAACAGGGCCATACAGGATCCAGAGTTGGCTTTAAGATGTGATTTGTTGCCATCAGACAGCACCAAATAACACTGCCACCCCGTGCACATCTGTTGGGAAGCCGCGCGGTCCCATCCATCAGCGCTGTCCGTACGCGGGTGCTCACCAGCTCAGCCCCCCCCGAGATGCCCGGGGTGCAAGGATGGGAGCTAAAGCACAGCAGAATTAACAGGGGAGAGAAGAACAGGAGGGATTTAGGAGGCCATGGAGCAGCCGGGCTGCTGCGAGGGGACGGCAGCAGCGAGCTCGGACTGTGCTGCGGGCAGTGCAGCTCAGTGGCAGGGTTTAATCCAGATAACCCCTATATATATATGTATATATGTATATATGTATATATGTATATATGTATCTCCACACTGTGGGGAGTGCTGGTGGGCTCTGCAGGGGGACCCTTGCCCTGCAGATCACGCAGGGAGCTCCCATGGGTGTCAGGGGGAACCAGCCTTGCCTCACTAGAGAGAGCTGGTTGGAGTTACATCTAGGTCAGATATTAACAGAGGGTCTCTAACTGCTTGGAGCAACAGAGAAAGAAATATAATTAACTGTAAAAGGCTGCTAAGTTCATTAAAATAAAACACGAGCCAGCACGTTCCAGTAGGAGAGATGACAGCTCTGCTGGGGAGGTCCCCCAGCCCCAGGTCCCCTGTCCCTCCTGCTAACAGCCAGTTGCCCCCAGCCAAGGGACCTCTGGGCAGGAGCTAGAAAGGGTGTCTCTAGTCCTAGACCCCTTCAATCCCTAAAGGCATCTCTAGGAAGGGGTCTATAAAGTCCTAAATAACCACTTGGGGTGTTTTCTGAAATCCCAGCTGTGTTTCTTTTTCCCCTTAAAAAAAACCCCAGCATTGTTTTCACCCGATGCTTGAGGAGGGAGGTGATGGTGCTCAGCATGGTGGAGATGCTGCTCCGTGTGCTGCTCACGGGGACCACCTTGCTTGGCAAGGGCAGAAGTGGGCAGGCAGACCACAGCTCTCTCCCTGCCCACTATAAGCTCTTCCCACCAGTGCAGGGGGCCCAGAGGAAGCTGGTTTTCAGATGGGGGTCCAAATTATTGCACTGATTTGCATTCCTGAACCTTTCAGTACTTTGTGCTGCTCTCACCGCCACCTGCTCTCTCCATCCCATCACCTTGCCCTCTCTTCTTATTTAATCCTTGCCATTGCACAGAGGCAAACTCAAGGCACAGACCCCTCTCTCTGGAGAGAACAACCACCTCTCCCCTGCCCAACCCCACTGCAAGCTGCCAACAAGGACCACATGTGCCTGCATCCCTCTGCACAGCCAAGGGAAAGCCAAGGACCTTTCCCCCCACTCTGCCCTGGGATGAATCGCAGCCCTCAGGCATTAACACAGCTTCAGAGGTACCACGAGTGGCATGCTCTGCCCGTGACCCAGCCAACCAAATTATTGAAATCTTTTCAAATCTGGCTGCATTACCTCTCACTTCTCTTTGCTCTGATGCACTCGGCGCAGCTCCAGCTCCGTGTGAAGCAGGGGAGCTGCAGCGATGAACTCGCAGTGTTCCTGTACCGAGTCCTGACCCACAGACTGTGCCCTCCCGAGCTCCTGAGAGCTCTCCTGATATCAAACTGCTGGGAAAAAGAAGGTATCATTTTTCCCCCAGTTGCAGCAAATGCTACAGCAGTGGGATGTTTCTGTTCTCTACATACTTTTTAAACTTTTTAAAAATATTATAGATTCATAGAATTATTATGGTTGGAAGGGACCTCCAGGGTCACCAAGTCCAACCTTTATCCCATCATATTCCTAACCATTAGACCATATTCTTTCTGTGAAATCTTTTGTGAGCTAAGAGCAGTATAAAAATGCAATTCAGGGACGCTGAACAAGGCTCCACACCCATTGGGGGAACTTGGAAGTGAACACACTTAACAAATAATAAATAACCATCATTAATTATTGATCACAACCCCAGCTAATCACGTTTCACCCCTGTGGTTACCACGATATCAACAGAGCCCTTTGATACAGCCTGGAAATGGCCTCGTGCAGATCTCCCCCCTCCACCCCAGGAGCCTGCAGGGTGGAGCAGGGATCAGGGGAGGGGGGTGAGAGTTGCTGCCTCCCCCCCTGCATAGCCCTGAGAGGGGGTCCCAGAGGATGCCTGCACATCCAGAGCATGCAGAGTTTCCAGGGAAGCAGAGCCACTGGTGATAGCATCCCGGGGCACAGCAGGGCTGCAATGGAGTGGGAAAGTCTGGAATTCAGATGGATGGGCTGAGCTGCTGGGTTGAGCACTGAGCCACGACCAGCTTTGGCTGCTCTGGGGGTTTGTGGCTGTACAGCCTGCGAACGGTCTGAGATGACCCCAGTGAGAGCATCCCCGTGACCTCGAGCCCTGCTGAGGCTCTGCTTTACGGCTGGACCCTGCTATGGAGCCCAGCCCCAGCCACACACTGCTTTTGGGCCAGGGCACCTCCCCAGGATAAGTCAGACAGGGACCTGTCCCCCTGCTGCCCACCACAGCCAGGTGAAGCTGCCACTTTCCCTCTGCACATCTGCGGCCATGGGCCCTGCTCTGGCCGGGAAGCAGGAAGGGATGGCATCGTGCTCCACCACTGCCTGCCCTTATTTCACAAGCAATTTATGGAAGTGTAATACAAGAAAACTCTATTTTGTGGTTCTGACAACAGATGACTGCCTGTTCCCTTTACAGGGACGTGAAATCCTGTTATTAAATGCAAGCCATTATCAGGATGTCATCGGCATCTCTTGATGAAGCTATATACCTGTGCAGCCAGCCAGCCCATGTTTGCTTATTTACTATTCATTATAAATGCTCTGCATTGATTTTCCTCATCTTTATGTCTCTGTGGCTGGAGGATTCATCTAGTGCTACTCCAGGGCACCAGACCTTGCTCTCCCCTCCCTAGAGGATGTGTAGGAATGCAAAGTTCTGCCATTGCTATCCTGCCCCAAAAACTGCCCGATATTTGGGCAGGTTGGCAAACCCACTGCTTCTGCTGTTTCACTGAGCCCTTGCTTGTGCAGAACCGTGAGATAACCACAGCCCTCTAGGGTGCTTCCAACCAATATTTAAGGGCACTTCTTACACCCTGTCCTGCAAGTGACTAAAGCAGCTGCCACCATGTTGGAGAAGTGATGGGACCACCCAGAGGACACTCACCATTTGGGGGGAGGGAGGGCAAGGAAATAAGAAAAACTGGGGTTTTTTTTTTTCTCCTAAAACCTCAGGTCCATGTATTTTTTCTCCAGGAAGGATAAAAACCCTCAAAACAATTCAGAGCTGGAATTCAGGAAAGCAAACGGGGTCTTACCAGGACCAGAGCTCCATATTCCTGCAACAGAGGTTGCAGCAAGCCCACCCCTTTCCTTTGAGCTTCCCAAGCACACCAACTATTTAGCAAATAAGAATAAAAGCCAGAAACATTTGCTGAAGGAAGAGTTAAATGCATAGTGCAACTCCTAAAAGCAACATTTCTGGGAGCTTTGATAACTCTGCAAATAGAAGATTGTGCAAATGTTTTATCCACATTCATATTTCCCAGTAGATGCACTCAGCCCCCAGACAATTTATGAGCCCTCATCCAAACCAAACATCCATCTTTCTTTCAATTAGATTATGACCCTTCACAAAATCTCCTTGAAAATGTGCATTTCAGTGATTCTTTCTTGCAGGAAGCAATAATGCCAGTTCTAAGAGCTGAAAACCCACCAGACCTTCCCAAAGTGCATGGCATGGGATTCAAAACCAGGAGGCTTTCACATAACTTGCACAGGTCTTCCCCTTCAGGACACCATGGGATTGATAGCAACCCATTCCTGAGTGAGGATTTGGGGATTTAACTTAAATGCTCTCTCACTGTCACCCCAACCCCAGGCTCCCCCCAGCCCTGCCCCATCCTCACTGCCCCATCCTTATGGCTGTGGGTACCAGCTGAGG
>VZRW01010561.1:1577-11615 GCA_013398125.1 Aegotheles bennettii
CTCAGGGTGAGGCCACACCAGCACTGAATACAGCAGGACAGTCACCTCTTTGGACGGGCTGGTCGTGCCGTGTTTGATGTCCCCCAGGGTGCAGTTTGCCCTCCTGGATGCCGTAGCACACTGCTGAGTCCTGGTGAGCCTGCTGTCAACCAGCACCCCCAGATCCCTACTGCTCTCCAGCCACTGCTCTCCTGATACCTGTGCCAGTGTTACTCTGTCCTAGGTTCAGAATCTGGCGTTTGTTCTTGTCAAATTTCATCCCATTAATCATAGTTCAATGCTCCAATCTATCTAGATCCCTCTGCAAGGCCTCTTGTCCCTCAAGAAAGTCAACAGCACCTCCCAGTTTGGTGTAATCAGCAAAGTTGCTGATGGTGCACTCAACTCCTGCATCCAGACAATTGATAAAAATACTGGAGCAGATCTGGCCCTGGAATTGACCCCTGAGGGAGACTGCTGGTGCCTGGTTGCCAGCCAGATGTAGCCCCATTCACTACAACATTTTGAACCCTGCCCTTCAGCTAGTTCTTCACCCAGCAAGCTGGGAACCTGCTCATTCACCGCTGGACGACTTGTCCAGAAGGATACTGTGAAGGGCAGTATCAAAAGCCGTATTAAAATCCAGAACTGTATCTACTGCCTTCCCTTTATCCACTAAGTGGTTGACCTTCTCATAGAAGGATGTCAGATTAGCTGAATGAGACTTTTCCTTTTTGAACCCATGTTGACTGTGACTGATAACTGGTTTGTTCCTTAAATGCACTTCAGTAGCACCCAGTACGATCTCTATAATTTTTCCAGGCACAGAGGTTAGAGTAACAGATCTGTAGTTTCCTGGGTCTTCCCTCACAAGCTGGAATGGTGCTGGCTAACTTCTAGTCAGCAGGGGCCTCCTGAGACTCCCAAGACGTTTGGTAGACGATCATGAGGGGTACTGCCATAATGTCTGCTAGCTCCTTCAGTACTCTGGGATGAATCCCATCACGCCACATGGACTTGTGAACATTCAGCCAGTACAACTAGTCCTTTGCAGTTTCAGTGTCCACGAATGGAAAGTCACTGTTCCTGCAGTTGTGGTCCTCTGACTCGGAGGGCTCAAAGGAGAGAATCTGCTGTACTAAGTAAGGGATATTTGAAAGGAGCTTGTAATAAAGGTTTTCTGTATGTAATTCCAAACTTGCTGGAGACCAGTATAAATCCACTTGGCATTCCAATTTCTCAAAATGACAATATTCTAATTTGCATTCTACTACTGTTCTAATAATAGTGGTAAAGGGACAACATATTAGAAGTTGGGTTAAAAGAAATAGCGTCTTTAAATCAGCAACTGAAAAGATGATGAAGCTGTTATTGGGTAGAAATCAACTGTGTCTGCCTGTGATTCTAGTTTATGTGTGGTCATGGTGGATCATTTAAATACTCTGTCATCCTTCACACAAAAGGTAGATTAAAATTTTTCCAAGGAATATAGCCTTACCATTAATTACTGATACTTGAAGTGGTTATAAAGGCCATATTGGTAGCTGCTTAGATGTTAGATCTTGGATTTGGGAAATTTGTGAGTAGTGTGTGCAGGAATTGATAATGTATTTACTGCTGTAACAGTATAAGCAGTATAGTTCCCTGAATTGACTGGATAAAAAAGGGAATAAATGTCT
Organism: Aegotheles bennettii; assembly: GCA_013398125.1. Lineage (NCBI taxonomy): Eukaryota > Metazoa > Chordata > Aves > Caprimulgiformes > Aegothelidae > Aegotheles > Aegotheles bennettii. The sequence continues at coordinate 3,236 of VZRW01010561.1, forward strand.
GTCTTTATTAGTTCATAAATACTAGTTTTTGTTTTGAAATTTTAACTGATTTCATATGTAATCAAAGGCAGCAAAAGAGCTAAGTGCCCTTCAAACCTGTGAATAATGGATTAGAAGCATTCTTCTTCCTTTCAGTGTTGTCGCTGCAAAACATTTCCTGCTGCCTGCTGATTCAAAATTCTTTGTGTGCACTACTCAGTAATAATATCATGATTTAATGAGAGAAGCATTAGGTTATGCAAATACCAATACAGGAATTTTCTCTGAATATTACAATACTTCTACAATTTGTGCTTTCTGCTAGTGATGGTATTGTGGCCTGAGGTTATAAACCTGTGTGCAATGCAAACTTCATCTGTTACTTATTTAAGTAACTGTATTAGTCCATCTGTTTAGGAGCCTGAAATAAATGCGGAATTTGGTGATCCTGTTTTCTTTGTGTATGTGGTCTGTAGGTTTACCTGAACCACCGTCTCTTCATTTTGATACAAACAGCCTGACAATGGCTTGTCTCTCAAGTGTAAAAAATACTAGTATTTTTGATTCAGTGCTGGGGGGAGGCACAGTTACACTTTTATTCTGAAGTTGGCCAATTGAAATGTGAGGATGCTGGTGGAGAGATAGGGACATTGAGAAACGTTTGGACAGAGAAGTGTGCAAACATGGTAGTCTCCATTAACCTTGTTAAGATTTTGGTTTCTGTTAAGTCAAAAGAATCTTTTAAGTGTCTGAGTTTCATAGTAGTTTCATACCATGTCCCTGCTTTAATGGGACAGGTCACAGATGGGAGGTTCTTGGGTAGTTAGGAGTGATTTGTTAACTCTGAATTGCCCCTAGGTAGCGTGAATATAACTAGGTGTGGTGAGTCCTCTCAGGTAAGGATAATTTTAGCAGTTCAGGTCCAGAGCAGATCACAGTACGTGTGAGTTTAGGTTAAGATGCAGCCTTCTAGGCAGCCATATGGAAGTGGACTGTAATTATAACTGTTTAGGCATTCAAGTGCAGTGTACGATGTTACAGGATATTTGGGGCTGGTGCTGAACAGCAAAGGAAGGTGAAATGCTGTGGATGAGTAAGTTATTGAGAATTGTTTGGGGGTAGAGTATTTTTTTTATTTGCTAGTACTTCTAGTTAACTTTAGTCTTCAGTGTCTTCCCCAGTTACCTCTTCTTCAGCTAAATACTGTTTTCAAAAGCACTCTGTATTTCAGAGATGTTGGGGCTGTAGTTCACCTACGCCTACTAGCTCAAGCTTAAGGACAATATTGAATTGGACTTACAGCTTATTCTGAAGTGAAAATGTGCTACTAGACTTAAAATTATGTTGAGAAAAACATTTTTTGATCTTAGAGTGTTGTGTTATATGCTCATTCTAAACTGCTTCGGGAATTAATCACAGTTTTATCATAGGGTGAATGTACCAGTATCGTAGTATAAAAACTCCAGATGCTTGCTTTCTTTGAATTTTATGCCCGTGGTGTCTTGAGTTGCATCACACCTTATAGCATAAGCATTATTTGCAAAAGAGGCTTCACTGAATGTGATAGAGCTGTGTGGTGCTGATTCTTTTTGGTTCAACCAATGTTAAGTCTTAAGCTCTATGCTGAGCATGCTGTTCTAGCTTACTTACTGTACAGAAGAAACCTCCAGTAAGCTACTGCTGTTTATATAAACATTTTGATTGACTTACTTTCAAATCAGTGAGGTCCCACTCTCAAGGGAGGTACACCAACATTAGAAAACCAGTGAGGCTCTGGGTTTGTTAACATAGGCTGTATGCCAATATTGCAGTTAACTAATGATAGTTAAACAGAGGAGGTGGTGATAATTGGTGAGGAAAGGTACCTTGCTAATCGGAGGAGCCTTTGTTGTTTTTAGAAGGGAAATCTGCCAACTAGTAGAAATTTGCAGCAAGCTTATGTCTTTAGGAACTGAGCAGTTGGGAAGCTTTTCTATTAATGGTATAGTTTCATCCTTTGTAGTTGGTAGCCTTAGAATGGATTGAAGGTTGTAGGCGTAACTCTGGAGTGTTAATTATGTGTAAAATTTTGTTGCTAAAGTGCAACAACGGTATGCTAAAGTGGCATTACTGGCACTAGAAAAGCAAAGTAGTAGCTTAAGGCAGGAAATACAGAATATTTGAATAATTGAATACAATTTTCCATACTAGTGAAGCTTCTTTCCTTTTCTAGAGAACTTGCCAGTTTTAGAATTTTTTCTGTTTAACATCCTCATTAGTGGTCTGGATGATGGGGTGAAGTGTACCCTCCACAAATTTGATAGTGACACAAACTGGGAGGAGTGTCTGATACACCAGAGGGTTGCACTGCCATTCAGAGAGGCCTTGGTGGGCTGGAGAAATGGGCTTAGTGGAATCTCATGTAGTTCAACAAGGGGAAGTGCAAAGACCTGCACCCAGGAAGGAACAACCCCTTGCACCAGTATATACTGGGGGCCACCCAACTAGAAAGCAGATTGGCAGAAAAGGACTTGGGATCCTGGTGGACACCAAGTTGAATGGGAGCTAGCAATGTGCCCCTGCAACAAAGAAGGCAGATGACATCCTGGTCTGCATTAGACAAAGTATTACCATCAGGTTGAGGAAGGTGATCCTTCCCCTCTAACTCAGCACTGGTGAGGCCACACCTGGAGTCCTGTGTCCCGTTCTGGCCTCCCCAGTACAAGAGGGACATGGTCATACTGGAGAGAGTCCAACAAAGGGGCACAAAGATGATGAAGGGACTGAAGCACCTCTCCTGTGAGGAAAGGCTGAGAGAGCTGGGACTGTCTACACAGAGAAGAGAGGGCTGAGGGGGAATCTTCTTAATGCCTATAAATACCTGGAGGAAGGGGGCAAAGAGGAAAGAGCCAGCCTTTTTCAGTGGTGCCCAGTGGCAAGGTCAGAGGCAATGGGTACAAACCGAAACACTGGAGGTTCCCTCTGAACACCAGGGAACACTTTTTTACTGTGAGGGTGACTGAGCCCTGGCACAGGTTGCCTAGGGAAGTTGTGGAGTCTCCATTCTTGGGAGATACTCAAAAGTTGTCTGGACGTGGTTCTGGGTGAGTGGCTATAGGTGGCCCTGCTTGAATGGGATTGGACCCATAGGTGGCCTTCAGAGGTCCCTTCCGACCTCAGCCATTCTTTAATTCTGTGATTTTGACAGGGAAAATGTTAGTAGTTGCTACTTTTGCAGGCAGATATAACGTCACAAACTCAGTTCTTTTTGTCTTGCATGTTGTTGTGAACATGGCTGTTGACTAGACTTGAATAAAATCAATGTTTGGGTAATGAAGAAAGCAGTATAGGTGATGAGCTGTCCATCATGTGCAACTGGGTAAAGGGATGCACAGAACATATTTACAGATGCTTGCAGTTATGTTGTGAAGTACAGTGAGGAAAACATTGCAAAATTTCATTGGATTTAAGTCAGGTTGTGAGACTAAACATGTAGATTAACAAAGCAGTAAGGGTGTGTTGAAAACATGAGAATCCTCATCTTTGAGGTGAGTTATTGATAATATATGATCTAGCAATCAGTATTTTTTATTTGTAATGGAATGACACAAGGATGTTTTAGAAACAAGGCAAAGGGAAACTGAAAATTGCTACAGAGAACTGTCTTTTTTAGGTCGTGTTTAGTTAAATAGAAAACAGAATACATTCCTGAGAGCTGCTGAAACTTAATAGAATTCAAGGGGGGATTGCACATTTGCATGCCTTCAGGCCTCTCTTCGGATTCTTAGTGAATTGCGTTACAAACAATGTTCTGTTCATGAAATTGTTGTTGTACATGATAATTTTCATGAAAGTTCTGAAAAGATATGCTCAGTCTTCATTGAAATTTTATGCCCATAGTGAGTGACAGGCTCTAGAAAAACAGAAGTCGCTTCTAAAAGCGTGAAAGTACAACCTACTGTAGTGAGGTATTTCACCATTTTATGCTGTTTATTTTCAAGTGTGTTTAGGAGGAAAAGCTAATTTGATTTTTTTTTCTTAATCATTATTATTTTGTTTTCACGTCGTGCGGGTGTCATTAGCACACCTAAAAAAACTTCATCTGACCAGTTACTCAGTAGTGCCTCTTCCTTGATTAGGAACTGAAGAAGCAGTGGATTGTAGTGCTGCTTTCAGTTTTTGTTGAGTTAGGTCATACTTATTTCAGCCTTCATATCCCTGAAAGAAAAGGTGCAAAACTGTATTGCTTGCTATTCTGCTAATGGAATAATCTGTGAAACTTCAAGAAATCTGGTAGTTAGGTCTCAAAGTTTCTTTAATGCTAAACTGTTCAAATGTCTTTAATTCAAGAAATAAGTCTTAATTTGTAGGGTTTTGGTAGTTCAAGATATTTGTATTTTAACAATTATTTTAAGAGTAGCTTAAATGTGCTAAGCTAGCCTGAAAATCACTTCTTTAAATTAAAAACAAACAAACAAACAAAAACCCCAAAACAAAACAAAATGAACAAAACTGCAAGAAGTATGGTTTAGAAGATGTAACTTCTGAAGAAGCTGGTAGTTTGGGTAGATACAAAATTGTTTTTAGTCCTGATCTTTAACTAGCTGTCAAAATAGCACTCTTTGGAAAACTAAAACTAAAAAAAGTTAGATTTTTGCCTCTAAGATGAGAGTTTTCAGTGTTTGATACCCTAAACAGGGCTGGAATAGCAGCAGCATTAATCCGTGTGTGTGTTGGTTGTTAGTATGGAGATCAGCATTTTTGTTTTTCTTTGGCATACATGCACATGAATTACAACTAATTTTTGTCTTTAAATTAAATCAGTCAGTGTGATGGAAAGCGAGGCTCACAGGGAGCCTTTTATGTGCTTCCTCTATATACATGTTTTATATGCTATATATCTTATCTGGAAATAGGCTGTGTTTTCCTGAAAGGGTATTCCTCTGAGAATATTTGCCACAGATACCTTATTAAGTTTCATAATGCATGACTTACTCCACAGATACCTTAACATGGAAAATAAAAAAAATCCTACAATCATAAGTCATCTGACATTATTACCTGGCAAAATAGATAGCATTATATCAAAGTGTTGTATTTTCTTGATATTATTAACATTCGAAAACTAAATGAAGCTTTATGGTTTTAATTTACTTTGTTGTTAAAAAAGCCTCAACATGTTTTTACTAGAAAAAGCCAATAGCTGGAAACTGAAAAGGAGATGAGCAAAGTGTTCTACAGAGGAGAATTCGGTATTTATTTCTTAATTGACCTTAATTCTCTGTCATTTTTTTGGCTGATACATCACACAAAATCCAGGCCTACCATCAGTGTTGCTGCATAAAAGTAACTAAAAAATGAGAATTCTGCTGTATTAGATCTAATGTTTATGCCACAGTTTTCACCTAAGCTTTTTGTTTGGAAAGAATGTTGCTCATTTACAAACCTGTGTTGTATCATTATTTGTTAGACAAAACTCTGTGGTTTTGCTAAGTGAATACCAATGCTTCATTAATTGCTATTGATCAGCAATTTCTGTCTCCTAGCCAGCTTCTGACTTAATTATTTAAAGTATGCTGCCAGCTTTTTTTCATTTTGGAGTACCTTATTTCTTTATCAATATCAAAAGCATTGCTAGTTTCCTTGTTTGGTGTCTTTGTGCAGTTCAGAAAAGGTTTTTAATTGCTTCTTGCATGTTGTGGTTTTTGACAAGGGGAAAAAAGTTACCAACAGAAATATGAAGTCGTCCTTCACCGATCACTTCTTAAATCAAAGAACGACGTTTATTTTGATAGCAATAAAAACACAGTAAGAATTGTAATGTGAAGTTACATTGGGTTGAATGGTCACAAGCTGTGTTTGACTTATGTAAATGTTAGTCCAGAGCTCATTTGCTATTGAAACTGGAGCTTTTCTAAACTAAGGAAAAAATTCTTGACAGCAAGGGTGCTCAAACACTGCAAGACCACTCTAGACAATCTGTTCCAGTCTCCATTGTTGGAGATGATCAGAACCTGACTGGATGAAGACCTGAGAAACCTAATGCAACTTTGAAATTAGCTGTGCTTTGAGCACTGGGTTAGAACAGGAGGCCTCCAAATCTTTGTTTCAGCCTAAGTTATTCTGTGATTTTTAAGCTTCACGTAGTTAATAAAGCCAATTGGAATTACTGTCTTATGAAGAGAGCTGGAATTGAACTCAAAGATGCTAATAAGGATATTAGAATTTGTTTTGGGGAAGAGAAGAACTAATCTGCAAAGAAACCGGTGTTGTGGTTTAACTCTAGCTAGCAACTAAGCACCATGCAGCCATCTACTCACTCCTCCCTGATGGGATGGGGGAGACAATCAAAAGAGTAGAAGTGAGAAAACTTGTGGGTTGAGATACAGACAGTTTAATAGGTAAAGCGAAAGTTGTGCACGCAAGCAAAGCAGCACAAGGAATTAATTCAGTATTTCCCGTAAGCAAGTAGGTGTTCAGACACCTCCAGGAAAGCAGGGCTCCATCACAGGTAACCATTGCTTGGGAAGCAAACGCCATCAGTCCAAATGTCCTCCCCTTTCCTTGTTCCTCTCCCAGCTTTATATGCTGAGCATGATGTCATATGTTAGGGAATATCCCTTTGGTCAGTTGGGGTCAGCTGTCCCAGCTGTGTCCCCTCCCACCTCCTTGTGCACCCCTAGCCTCCTCGCTGGTGGAGTGGTGTGAGAAGCAGAAAAGACATTGACTCTGTATAAGCTCTGCTCCAGCAGTAAGGAAAACATCTCGGCATTATCAACATTTTTCATCACAAATCCAAAACCAGCTACTATGGAGAAGTTTAACTCTATCCCAGTCAAAACCAGCACAACTGGCTGAGTTGCATGTCAATGAATTAGCTTCTCTGCTGTGCTGAAGTACCTGTGTGAATGTCCTCAGTCCATAGAGCATACAGAGTAATTTGGTTCAACTTTTTCCCACAGTGTTGGGGGATTAAGCTAAACTGAATTACTTTCTTTGTTGTGGTGAATAACATGTATGTGGTTAGTTACGATAGCTCAGCTGACATACTGTATTTCATCATTGCTCTAATAACTAGATCATGTGCCTAAATCTTTTGAAATCTTATTTATTGAGACTAAATTGAAGTACTTGATGTGGTGCAGTATGGAAAATCATTACCTAAGGTAGAGATTAGAAAAAAATTGTAGAGAAACAGCTGGTAGAGGTAGTTAGTAGAATTATAAAAGTAATTATCAAATAGGAATAATTGCAGTGGAGTTCCCTAGAGACTGGTTCTGAGTCTTACTTAATATTTATATTAGTATGGCATGTTGTAATATTTGATGCAAGGCAAATACTGTCAATACACAGGTAACTTTAAGAGAAGCTACTCTGAGGAAGGTGGACTGTTGGGAAAGAAAGCACTTTATGGAGCAGAGCGGGTAGCACAGCTGAAACTTCATCTGAAATTATGCATATGGTTCTTGCCATCTGTAGTCAAGAAGGAAGAATAGATAATACTAGGATAGGTGCACAGATGAATTGCAAGAAAGAGCAGTGGAATAGGGAGTCTGGCAAAATAACTTAGGGGGAGGTAAGTTCATCTCAACAAATGTGATCAGGCATTTATTACCAAACAAGGATGAAAGCTCCTGTGAATTAAATAAAGAAGCTGGCACAAAAATCTTATGTAAATTAATTACATGAAAATGTCTGATCTTTTTAATATTAAAAGGTTTTCACAGAATCCTAGGGGTTGGAAGGGACCTCGAAAGATCATCTAGTCCAACCCCCCCTGCCAGAGCAGGGTCACCTACAGTACATCACACAGGAACGCATCCAGGCGGGTTTTGAATGTCTTGAGCCAAGGAGACTCCACAACCTCTCTGGGCAGCCTGTTCCAGTGCTCTGTCGCTCTCACAGTGAAAAAGTTCTCCTGGTATTTACATGGAACCTCCTGTGCTCCAGTTTGCATCCATTGCCCCTTGTCCTATCATTGGCCATTACTGCAAAAAGCTTGGCTCCATCGTCCTGACACTCACCCTTTACATATTTGTAAACATGGATGAGGTCACCCCTCAGTCTCCTTTTTTCCAAGCTAAAGAGACCCAGCTCCCTCAGCCTTTCCTCAGAAGGGAGATGTTCCACTCCCTTAATCATCTTAGTGGCTCTGCGCTGGACTCTCTCAAGCAGTTCCATGTCCTTCTTGAACTGTGGGGCCCAGAACTGGACACAATACTCCAGGTGTGGCCTCACCAAGGCAGAATAGAGGGGGAGGAGAACCTCTCTCGACCTACTAACCACCCCCTTTCTAATGCACCCCAGGATGCCATTGGCCTTCTTGGCCACAAGGGCACATTGCTGGCTCATGGTCATCCTCCTGTCCACCAGGACCCCCAGGTCCCTTTCTCCTACACTGCTCTCCAGCAGGTCAGCCCCC
>VZRW01010561.1:11854-21954 GCA_013398125.1 Aegotheles bennettii
ACTGAAATCGAGATAAACCACATCTACCGCTCTACCATCATCTATCCACCTAGTTATTTCCTCATAGAAGGCTATAAGGTTGGTCAAACATGACTTACCCTTGGTAAAGCCATGTTGACTGCTCTTAATGACCCCCTCATCCTTGATATGCCTAGAGATAGTGCCAAGAACAAGTTATTCCATCACCTTTCCAGGGATGGAGGTGAGGCTGGCCAGTCTATAGTTACCCGGGTCCTCCTTCTTGCCCTTCTTGTAGACTGGAGTGACATTTGCTATCCTCCAGTCCTCAGGCACCTCTCCTGTTGCCCATGACTTACCAAAGATGATGGAGAGTGGCTTAGCAATGACCTCTGCCAGCTCCCTCAGCACCCTTGGGTGCATTCCATCCGGACCCATCGATTTATGGATGTCCAGATTGCTCAACTGATCCCTAAGTAAGTCCATGAGAAGAAAAAGGGAATGTCATAAATTTAGAAAAGATGTCACTGTGAATTTCTGTAACATATGTAACATAACTTCTTAAAACAAAGAAGCAGTCAAATCTAGAATATTTTTCTTGCAGTCTTGCAAACTCGATCACTAGCTCTGCATGATGTTGCAGAAGCAAGGGGAACAGGTTTGCTAAAGTAAACATGGTCATAGAACTGTAGCAGCCTTAAAAATCAAATTATTTGGGCTGTTAATTCTATACCATGATAAAGAATTCCAATACAAAAACAGCACAAAAGACGTGAAACTGTCTGTACCAAAATCTTGTTAATAGTCCCGCTGATAATGATTGTAATCTCTTCACAATATTAAATACTGGAAATTTTCAGGTAGCTTTAATCATATATATATTCTGAGAACAAAAGCAATGTATTTGATAAACTGACTGGTATTGTTACTTTATAGTATGTTGTGAGCACTGTATCATATTTTGTAATAGTTTCTTAAGCACAGTTTCGTGAAACTAAGCAGAGCCAAGTTAATGTTTCATGGACAGGTCCCTGTTCTTCTTCCTCCTTCCATTCCCTCCCACCACCCCTTTCCCTGTGTATAACTTACGTGGTTTCTGGCACTCAGCAGTCTAGTTTTGTAAGCTCCAATGTTTCTAACTTTTTTACCATGTTAGAAAATGAGCCTAGCAAAAAAATTTCTCACTGTTTTCTGCTAGATTAACAAGTTAAATCAGTGCACTGAATAGCTCGAAAGGTAGCAGAACTAGCACTAGGGAGGGAATAGGGTGGCATAGCCGGGTTTGGTGTATAGGAGGAGAGAATAGTAAAAGTGGGGATAGGGTGGAGTAAAACTTTGCTTGTACCGCTCACAACTGAATCAAATTTGGATGGAATTCAAGTGGTCCTTTAAGCAATCAAGGGCCTGTGATGGGAAGAAGGTGTAGTCCAGGCATGGAAGTCCAATAGTAATAAAATGTTTTCTGTTGTAAGAATGTCTTTTGTTTTCTTTTCAATATAATGAAGCTAATGGGTTGTGCTGTAATTAAAATAACTAAATCAGTTTTCTATAAATAAATAAATAGATAAAAATTACTGAACACCAGGGAGTTATGGAAATGTCTTTTGCAAAAATAATAGCATGTATAGTTAAAAGGTGCTTTGTTTTTAGTAGTTATGTCAGAGAATCTTGCAGACTTTAGGAAAGATACTGTAACTTGTTCCTTTTGGGTTTGAGCATAACCATACTGGAGTTCCATTGTGCCACTCAGTATGTTTGCTTCAAGTGAGATTTCATTTTTCTGTTTTCTTCTGAAAAATAAGGGATACTACCTCCTTGATAGGCATGGGATTGGTTTTGAATTATCTTTGAATAATGCTGTGGAGGTATGAAACCCTGCAGAGATTCTTCAATATTGTTGAACAACAATGCCAGAAGTGTACTAAAAAGTTCAGAATAATCATTCAATCCCCACTTCATGTCATTGTTCCACATAGTGATATTATGCCTGGTTCACATTATTTGTTTAAAAATCAAAATAACTATTATAAGCTTCTAATTGTAATGCACAGTTATGCATCAATATAGGACAATAGTATTAGTTTCTGTTCAAATAATAAAACCTTTGAAGCCATAATTTTTTATTTCTGCTGTTAATATTTACTCATTCTTTGTAAATAGCCACATATTAATGTCCTACCTGCAAGTTTTAGACAGCCAGATTAGTCTCGTCATGTGCCTGAAAGATTGCTGGAGCTCTGGTGACAGTCATCTTGTTTGGTCTGACTGTGTTCTTTTGGTGCTTCGTGTTGTGAGGCAGTGGTCTTCTGCATGAGTGAGTCAGGCCAGCTTTTATAATTCTAAACTTCTTTGTGAGAAGTCCCCTATCAGAGGTGTGTGAAGTGTCTCTGCCTTAGATATAAGAGTTCTGAGCGAATTTTCATGGAAGCCTTTAAAATCATGGAAGCCTTTAATGTGGTTTATTAGAAAACTTTGTGCAAGTGCAGGTCAGTAGGGAGCTCTCACGGAAAAGCAGTATTTTTCTTAATACGACAAGTATGTCAGTTTTATTGAAGAACTACTAAAGCACATAAAACATGTCAGTCACAAACAGATAACAGTTTAAGACTTCTGTATTATTTTGAATGAAAGGCTTGTGTTCCATTGCTTCAAAAGAACCAACACAAATGTCCCCATTGCTAAGAAAGTCATCAGCTGTATGATACGTGTGCATCCACAGAAACTTCAAAGTGATACAGCCTCTTTGGAGGTGGAAGAGAGGTAATAAAAGCCATTAATATGTATACATAGATACATACACAGCTGCTCCAGGTCTGTTTGTAGAGTAGACAAGTATTAATCCAATCTGGGATTTTGAAATGTATAGACATTAGCTTAGTATGTTGGATTAATCTAATTTACTTACTGTCTTTTTCCAATATAGCCAGCAGCCAGCTTCGGGTGTAGCCTATTCCCATCCAACTACAGTTGCTAGCTACACTGTCCACCAGGCACCAGTCGCTGCGCACACAGTTACTGCAGCCTATGCTCCAGCAGCAGCCACGGTTGCGGTAGCCAGGCCTGCTCCAGTGGCTGTTGCAGCTGCTGCAACAGCTGCTGCGTACGGAGGCTATCCTACAGCACACACGGCTACGGATTATGGTTATACACAGAGGCAACAAGAAGCACCACCACCACCGCCTCCTGTCACTACGCAGAATTACCAGGTGGGATAAAAAAAAATACTTCTGTAATGTTGTATGATTTTAGGTGATACATCAAAAGCAGGAGGCCTGTTTGGGTAAGAGAATGTGATGATGTTTATTTTTTTTCTGTGAGTCACAGTGTGAGTACCACTCAAATTACTTAGTAGCAAAAACTGATGAAATGTGAAGTGACTGCGGTCTTGTATGGCTTGTATAGAGGATTATTGGCAGTAGTACTACAGGGCCTAAGATTTAGGCGTTCACAGAATAAGAAATAAACTGATGTTTACCTCCAGGTGATTTTGTGAAACTGTTGCTGAAAAGAGTAGTGTCTTGTCTCAGCTAGCTTAAGTCTTTGAATGGCAGGGAGCAAACTGGGTCGTGGAACTGATGCAGCTGAAAAACTGTTCCTATAAGAATTTTTAGTAGAGGTTGCAGTAGTTCTCTTGTCTGATTTCTTGGAAATTAAAGTATTTTTTATACATTAGTACATTTCGGCTATAGTAGTTCATGTGTTGCTACCTCTCAGTTGATCAACTCTTTACACTGTACCATAAATATGGTGAGGATGAGAGGATATATATACATGCATATAGTGGCTTCCAGGCTTTCCCCTTCTAAGCTTACTAGCCATCACCCGAGTTCTAGAAGTGTCGAGTGGGTTACTTGCCTTGCCACTATAGATGAGATACAGTTCCCTAGTAGACTAGTTGATAGACCCAAAAATGAAGAAGGCTTTAAGAGTATCAATTTTATACTCTAAAAAATATAACCGAGGAAAGTATTATTAATATTGGGATTTTTAAAGCCAATATAGGGTCATGCTTGTAAACTCATGAATTTATTTTCGTTTGTAGAGAGTAACATTTTGTAGAGATCTGTGGTGGTTTATCACTTCATGGTTTACAGAAAAGTAATCTGATACAATCATTATGAAAAACTAGTGAGAGAAACTACTTTTCAGTAACAAAAATAATGTGGCAGGGAAGTGATTTAATATCGTGAGGATAATTCCTGTATTAAGTCTGAAAAAGATCATCAGGGTTGTTTTCAGGCCTGAAGTGTCTGTAAACATTAATTTCTTTAATGCATTTATTTATGTATACTGTATCTGTAGATGTTTTTTTTTAATCTGCTTTAATAGACCAGAAGAAAATACATTGTTTCTTTGACCCTGCCAATGACTTTTATTAATCCAGATACATACTTAAAGGAGAAATTTGCTAGTTTTTCTTTTTTGAACTCCTAGGATTCCTATTCTTATGTTCGATCCACCGCTCCAGCTGTAGCTTATGACAGCAAACAGTACTATCAACAGCCAACAGCGACTGCGGCGGCTGTGGCTGCTGCTGCCCAGCCTCAGCCTTCAGTAGCCGAATCGTACTACCAGACAGGTGGGTGGAGTGATTCAAAATGCTATCATTATACACAGTCTGTGTACTACTTTAATACCTTAAAAATAGTTCTTTGAGTATTTCACAGTATCCAGATTATTTTTATTTTTTTTTTTAGTTGTGTAATCTTTGTCAATGCGTAGAAAAATTTGCTGCACCTAAAACTTGAACATTATTGTGACATTCTATAAGTAGCTGTCTCTGAGGTTTGGGTTGTTATTAAATACACTCAAAGCGTACTTCTAGGCAAACTTCATGTTGATTTTTCTAGAAACCTTGTAGAAGTAGGTTCAAAGAGTCAGTGTTGGGTTCAGGTGATGACTTAATCAGGTGATGACTTTTTTAATTTAGTTACTTAATGCATGTAGCTCTTTAATTATTGGTATCATGATTGCAACAAAGCATAAATTCTATATACTTTTTTAACTTTAATTAGAAATAACAGGAAAGTTTAGGTGTACCTTGGTTTAGTGTACTGTAGTAAAACCGTTGAATGAGAAGGTTGTTTAAAAACATGGCAGCGCAGATAAAAATAAATAAATAAATCTGAGGCTTAGTAGTGTGAGCTATGACGTGATCAAACAGTTGTGTGATACATGGTACACAACACATAACCATGACTGTTGAAAAAGCCCCAAAGCAGCACACAAAAAATCAAAACCGATCAAACATATTGTTAAGTATCACTTAATACGGTTTACATTTCATTCAGCTGAAAAATACCAATGTTTGTACGTTTTTATTTTCTATCCTAATTAGCTCCTAAAGTAGGATATAGCCAAGGGGCAACTCAGTATACCCAAGCCCAGCAAACACGACAAGTGACAGCTATAAAACCTGCAACCCCAAGTCCAGCAACAACTACATTTTCTATATATCCAGTATCCTCTACTGTGCAGCCGGTAGCAGCTGCAGCTACTGTTGTTCCATCCTATACTCAAAGTGCAACGTACAGTACAACAGCGGTTACTTACTCTGGTAAGAATTTTGCATATTATGCTGTTACATTTGCTACAGGAGAGGCTTTAAATACTGAGAATTTTAGTAGTTTGTGTTCAATTACATCATCATCTAAGGAGAAGTATCAACCAGTTAAATCATTATAATGGCAAAATATTTAGCTGTATCTTTGAAAGAGCTTTGGTGTTTGTATGTTCCTGTTCTGTTGCATGGGACAATGTACAAAGCATTGGCATTGCTACATGCATGGTGTTTTGTGACTTACTATAAGGTTTGGAGTAAAAGATGTGGGGTAGAAAAAATAAGGAAACGCATCTACACAGATATTACTGAGGGAAATTGGAAGGGAGCATCCTGCTATCAAACAGCAGTTACAGGGACAGAGAGGAGCAGACCAATATAAATCTTACAAATCTGGGCTGGAGGAGAATGAATGCTAAAAAACAGACTTTCATATGTTGGAAATCCAAAAAGTAGTTAAAGATGAAAAGATTTTAACTTCATGGCCAGATGGTAATCAGCTGGCATATTGCAGCTACTACCTTGAACTTTTTGTTTTGTTTTGTTCTGTTTTCTGTTTAAAAAGGGATTTTAAGACTTCCTTGAGACAGAGCCTGATCAGAGGATTAAAATAGTTGAACCAGTAGATGTAGAAAGTTTATGGGAAAACTGGCTGAAAGGTATGAAAGCCCAGTTTCCTTGATTTATTGAATTTTAATACTAGAAATCAAGGACTGCATAGCCAGGTTTTAGTGAGCAAGCAGCTTCTCTGCACGAAAACAACTTAAATTGGTGAGATAGAACGTAATAGCAGTAGCCGTTCTGTCTTATCTCTGTTTTTTTTCCCCTTCCTTTATGTAATGTTTGTCCTTGCCATTTGGAAACTTGAACAGCAAATCTGGTTCTGGAAGACTGCTTACTTCAAGTGGCCTTTGATAAATCTTTTGTTAAAACTCTTGTTACATCATACTCAGTCTTACCAGGAAATTTCATATATTCTTTAGGCATGCTTTCATATATCTGACATAAGTACCTGTCTGCAAAGATGTCTCTAAAATCAAACATATTTCTGATACAATTAGTAGCTATGTGTTTGTGTAGAGTGAAACATCAATAAAAAGTCAGACTGCCTAACAAGATCTCAATAAATCATTTATATCCTGCCCTGCCTCCCCAAGTCTGTTATGCAACATGTTTTGAATGAATGTGGTATGTAATTGATACATGATGTACAGTGATGTAACATTTATTTTATTTTGATCTTTGAGGTACCTCTTATTCTGGCTATGAAGCTGCAGTGTATTCAGCTGCATCGTCCTATTACCAGCAGCAGCAGCAGCAACAGAAGCAGGCAGCGGCAGCAGCTGCTGCTGCTGCTGCAACAGCTGCTTGGACAGGGACCACCTTTACTAAAAAGGCACCATTCCAAAATAAGCAACTGAAACCAAAACAGCCTCCCAAACCGCCCCAGATCCACTACTGTGATGTTTGTAAGATCAGCTGTGCTGGACCACAGGTACCTGTATTGTGTATTATTCTGCTATACACTTGAGTCATAATTTCTTCAGCTAAAAAATTGACCCCTTTAACAATATTTGTTAATTTTTAAATACCTGATTCTATGCTTCTACTAAAGAAATAATTAAATGAAAATGTGTGCTATTATAGAAAGAATTTCTATGAGAAGAAAAAAGATACATCCTCTGAGCATATACAGGGAAGCATCAGCTGTGCGTTGGACTTCACAGATATTCTAAACTTTAAATTGTATTTGCTTTTTTAGAATAGCAAACTTCTTAGAAAATACTTTTTTTCAAAACTATGGAATTACATAAATTTTGTGAATGGTAAGCCTGAAAAATTATTATTCATTGTATTCCAGCATCCCAGTGTAGTTTCACAGTGGGTATAAGTGCACAGAAAGTCGAGAGCAATTCATGCAGTGTTTATGTGTGTGTCTCACTAAGCAGTTGTTACTCTTCAGATAAACTCGTCATTATTTCTCATCCTGTCTGCTCTCTAGATTGCCAGTGTTGGTGTAGGAACAAATATCAATTTCTGCATTTCATTTTCAGCACAGCTTTATTTATGCACTACCTTATTTTGAATTAATTTTTTACTTCTCTGGATTCGCTGTGGTCTTGTAGTTTGAGGAAAGTTCAAAATCAAGAATAATTCAGTGCAATGCAGTAAACTGCAACTGAGACACAGTTTTCTGATCATACGAAGTTTTCAATGGTAATATCTGTTGACCAGTGCTTGATTGAAGAAGTGAGAAGTTAGAGGAGAAAAGCCCACTTAAAAGTGGAATCCTCATTGTGGAGAAGAAAATTTCTTGGTCTTAGAAATGGACTGCTAATGCCTTAGAGCATGGCATGTCATATGGAAGAAATGTTCAGTGTAGAAAGTATTTCTTAACATAGCACGAAACATGTGCTTTGTATCTGCATTATATGTATTCATGTGAATGATGAATGAGCAGTACAGAGCTTATTGTGTGCGTATTGTTTATTTAAACAGACTTATAAAGAACATTTAGAAGGCCAGAAACATAAAAAGAAAGAAGCAGCATTAAAAGCTTCCCAGAACACAAATAACAGCAGCACTTCTGCTCGTGGAACTCAGAATCAGTTGCGCTGTGAGCTTTGTGATGTGTCTTGTACAGGAGCAGATGCTTATGCTGCTCATATCCGTGGAGCCAAGCATCAGAAAGTAAGTTTTCTCTTATTATTATTGTACAAGTCAGTCTTACATTTCTTCGCACCATTTTTTCTCATCTCAGAGAGGAGAATGTACGAAGTAGCAATATAATTTGAATTACTTTGTTTTTATTTCAAACTTACCATTACACTTACTATTAGAATGGCCTATTGGGAGAAAGGAGGAAAAATATTGTAGTAGGTTCAATGAGAAGAGGATGTAATGGGGAAAGTATGCAAATCACACGAAGAAGCTGTAGGGTAGGCTGGGGAAAAGAGTCAATAAGGACATGCAGTAGCATGCTTGTGCCCCCTAACTCTTTTCAAGACTTTTCTTGACATTTGTCATGTTTGTCTGGTGCTGTGAAGCTTCCAGTGCACTTTGAAACACTAAGCTGTGTCAGTTTCAAGGGACTAGACTATTATGCATCACTCCGTGGTATTTCTGGCAAAGAAAATTGCCATATGAGAAGACAAATGCCATCAGTCTAAATGTGCCCCCTTTCCTTGTTCCTTCTCCAGCTTTATATGCTGAGCATGACATCGTACGGTGTGAAATATCCCTTTGGCCAGTTGGGATCAGCTGTCCCAGCTGTGACCTCTCCCAGCTTGTGCACCCCTAGCCTACTCACTGCTGGGGTTGTGTGAGAAGCAGAAAAGGCCTCGACTCTGTAAGCACTGCTCAGAAATAATGAAAACATCTCTGTATTATCAACACTGTTTCCATCACAAATCCAAAACTTCACCCCATTCTGGCTGCTATGGAGAAAACTAACTCTACCCCAGCCAAAACCAGCACATTCTCCACCCCTTATTCCATACCATTTACATCATACTCAGGTTCCACACTATCCAGTATGTCCTCATTAACCCCTAACCCCTTCCCATCCTTTGATATAATACACAGATATCATTCCCTTGATCTATGGACCACCCCTGTAAAATGTCCACCAAGTTCATTTAGTCCATGACTTTGGGCTCCGTCTGTTTATGGTGGCACTTAGGACAGGTAAGGTGATGTGTTGGATGAAGTTAATGAGCACCAAATGGCCTACACAGCACCAGGCTTGCTGGCATCAGATGGGATCTGCTTTTCTCAAAGGGGGAAGAGGGTCTTTGCTCAGGAGATTGCAGGACTCATTCACAGGGCTTTAAACTAGATTTGAAGGTAAGCTGGGGCATGGCACGCTGAGGTTAGAGGTATAGGGTGCTAGTGAGGGCCCTCAGCCTGTTAATTGGAGATGTGCTGGACACACTGCAGCACACTCAAAGTCTTATGGAGATGAGTCAGGGGCTCCTGAGGCAGTAGGAGCCAACAGAGAACACTGGAGAAACACCTCAAAGGAATTCCAGCCACTCCAGTTGGTAAGTCACCTTTGTCCGGGGCCCAACTGAAATGCTTCTGTGCAAACACACACAGCATGGGGAATAAATAGGAGGAGTTAGAGACATGTGCCTGCAGGGCCATGATCTTATTGGCATCAATGAGACATAGTGGGTTCATGTGTGCTTCCAGTGCACTGGAAGCTTCACAACAGGATCTTACGACTGCACTGTTGAAATGACAGGTTACAGACTCTTTAGAAAGGACAGGCAGGGATGACGATAAGGGAGTGTTGCCCTCTATGTCAGAGACCAGCTGGAGTGCAGGGAGCTCTACCTGGGCATGGACAAGGAGCTGACTGAGAGTTTATGGATCAAGATTAAAGGGAGGACAGGGGACATTATCCTGGGGGTGTGCTACAGGCACAGACTGAGCAGACAAGGTCCTCTACAGACAGGTAGGAGTAGCCTTATGTTTGCAGGCCCTGATCTTCATGGGTGACATGAGGGACTTCATTCACCCTGATATCAGTTCAATGAAGAACAAAGCAAGCACAGGCAGTCCAGGAGGTTCCTAGAAT
>VZRW01010562.1:7862-34059 GCA_013398125.1 Aegotheles bennettii
ATTTTCCCTTTCTCCCCACCTGTTACTCTTTCTCCCTGTGCCATTAAATTTGTTATTAGTTTTCAATTTCCAACCTGAGCCTGTTCTTCCTTGCTCCCCTTCTAAATTTTCAGGGGGGAGTGATAGAAACAAAACTCTGTCTGGCTTGTGGCTTGCCCTGGCCATTTGCTAAACCAGCACAGCAAGATACGGGAGCAGACAGCTGAGTTTCTGTGCTTGAGTAGTTCCTGTGAAGTCATTGGTGTTTCTCACTTCTTTAAAGAACTTTGCTAAGAAGAGGCTTTAGAAGCACAATGGAGTGCACAGCTCCTTCAGCAGCTGGTGGAAGTCAGGGTGACTGTGCAAAGTACTTCATCCTTGGGAACATCTGCCCAGAGCTGCTGGGGGTGACTCTCCACTTCCACCCCTCACTGCGAAGCCCCACCAACAGCTCCTGGGAGAAGCTCATCCTGCTCTGCCTGCAGGGACCTGTGGGAGACACAGCATTCCTTGGAGATTCAGAAATGGACACAAAGGACATGCTAAGGAGGCTGGGGAAGGAACAGCCAGGCTTTCTTAAATGGAGAAGCTTTTAATCTAATTTCTTTTGTTTTTCTTTTTAACAACTTAAAATAAAAAGCAGAACAGGAGTGAAAACAAATTGCTTCTTGGCAGCTCTGTCTCACTTGCTGGTTTTGCGAACATATCACAGCTCTTTGCAGCCTCGTGTGTAAAAGAATTCTCCTGTTTAAAGGTAGTGTTTGTAAGTGCCTGCTAAAGGATATTTTCAGGCTGCTGCTCGTTTAGCAAACAGCTCATTATAGCCTGCTGCAAAAATGTGCATGTGGAGGATGAGGGAGGCTCCCTTCTTAGGTGAAAATGCCATGGCAGTAACATTATAACCCTCGGGAGAGGGGGATATGGTATAACAGCAGTTGCTTTTAAGATTTGTAAAACAAAATATAACTGGTTACAACAGGAGAGCAGTGAGAGGACAGCCCTATGTCAGAGGCTGAAAACAAATTATACTTTTGATTTAGATAATTTTGGGCTGCAGAACTGCATTAAAGACTAGAATCCCACAGTTGCTTTTATATATGTGTGTGTGTGTATGTGTGCACACTTTTTAAAGTCCTGGTATAGAAACAGATGAGTTGTGTCTGTCTCTGCCAAGTGCCATATGCTTACAGCTGAGTTATGAAACACTTTAAAATAAGGGTTTATAATGGAAGCACTGACACATCCTTAAATAAGTTGATGCTAATATAATACCATAATAAATCCCATAGATGTTCTAAAAGATGAATCTGTTGGATGTACTGGCTTCTGCATAAAGTGAAGCTTGTCATTTCTGTTCTTCAAACCATTAGAATCTTCAATGGCATCTAAGAAGCTCTGGATTAGTGCTTCAGATGGTGGCAGTATGCAGCAAAATAATGTGTTTGGTATCTAAAAGCTTTTCCAATTGCAGTATGGGAACCACAGCCCTTTTCAGAACATGTAATTTTACCTGCATGTGTGTGAAACAGTGTATAAAGGCATTCCAGCTTATTTTTTATTTCCTGAAATAAATCTCAGTATGGACCAACTATTCCAGATATTTTGTATACTGACTGCAATCACCTAACTCCTGCTTTTGTTATAATTCCTCCCAGAAGAAACCTACCTTCTTGTCATTAAATTTATTCCTAATAATTTTCTTACAGATTTTAAAAAGCTTCTGACCTTCCTATAGACAACAGTAGACAGAAGTATGTTGCAACATTTATCATCAGCTGTAGCTAAAACCTTTTACCCAAGCTCTTGTGAGTGCTTTTGCAGGGGATCCTTCCCTGTTGCTAGCAAGAGACATCCAGCTTGGGCTTGGAACAGGGTAGCTGTGCAGCACAGCCATGCAGCATCATGCGGTTGCCCAGAAGTGGGAAGCTTGCCTGCCATGCTTGAGACAGCAACGTGGATCTGTAGCCTGAGTGTAGTGACACAGTTTGGTCTTGAGCTGTGATCCCTGGAGTAATGTCCTCACTGTGGAAAGCAGCACAAGCAGAGAATGGGGATGTTAAATACAGGGGTGCTGCTATTCTGTTGGACATTGCTGGAGCCTCTCCTGGGGCTTGCTACCATGTTCTTCCCTTTCTCCTGCACGAGGTCGGGGGACAGCACTTTTTTCTGCGGTTGTTTGTTGTTCTTGTTGTATTTCCTTGTTGTTCCAAAATGTCTCTTGGCGCAGAGTCAGTCTCCTGGTGTGAGCCAGCAGTCCACTGCAGCCTCCTACCCCAAGTGAACCATGTGGGATGAAACTATGTTGACCGTAGGGTGAAAAATTGTGCAGTATGTCTGTGGAGGCTCAAAGACAAGGCAGGGAGTGTTGCACGGTTGAACTCTGGGGCCATGCTTTCTCAGGGAAGTGAAAAGAAGGCCAGGTTGCTTTGAGGTGAAATGGTCAACTGGGTGCTGAAAAATCCCTGACAGAGAAAGTGAGGTGATTCATACTGTTTGTGTCTTCTGAGCTGTGGTGTGATAGGTGGTTATTACAGTTGGGCCAGTGGAGAACAGTCTGATAGAAGTAGACAGGTGACTGCTTTCCCCTCCGCTGGAGGTGCAGTATCACACTATTCCTTTCATAGACTGAGCAATCTCCTCTTGCAAACCTCCTAGAAGCTTCCTAATTTCCAGTGTGCACCAGAAGGCTTGGGGGAAGTAGGTGTTGTGTCATTTGACAGAGTGAGGAGCAAAACAACCTTCTTCAAAAGCTGAGGCCAGAGGTGTGAGCTGCAGGCTGGTACAGCACAGCACAGGGTGGGATGAGCACAGGTGCCCTCAGATCATGATGGTGGCTGCTCTGTCCTTTCAACAAGCTAGGCAGGGGCTCAACTGCAGTATTTCCAGTTACAATTTCCTTGATGTGTTAGCTGAGAGCACGTAGTCAGCAACGTAGACTGTACAGCCACTATAAATGCACCAGTTTCCTGAAAGTCTGTATGCAGTTCTAATATGGTTTCTTCTTCAAATGAGCACCAGAACATTGAATTCAATATCCTGAAGCTTCATGAGCTAATTTTTCAAGTTTTCTTTCCAAAAGGCTCTAACCTGCCTTCTTTCTGCATCTGTCCCAGAGAGAGAGAGCATTCTCAAGTTAGAGTCCTATTCTTAACTTAAATGTTACCCCAGGGGGGACCCACAGCATGTGACGCAGGGGACAACAGAAAACAAAACCTGTGCAACAGATTCAGTCTTTAAATAAGCCTGTACGTTTGTGAATGATGCTAGTTTACTTTACTCATGCAGTTCTGAAGTTTACCAATCTACTGTTTGTATTACACTAATTGCAAATAGAGCAGTGGCTATGTTACCTGAATAAATCACTCATTGTGAGCTGCCTTGTGGCTTCCTGTGATAATTAATAATTGCTAAATTGAAATTGTCAGACAAGGGTAAATATATTTATTATGCTAGTATCTAAAAACTCCAGTACGGGCCAGTGTCTCCTTGCATCACCCTTGCCAGCAGCATAAGCATGGGAATTGGCACAGAAAGAATCCTTCCAATCAAAACTATATGGCACTTCCCTGGCAGGTCCTTTCCTCTCCAAGCCTGATACCTTTCCAGGAAAGGATGACTGCTGCTCTGCAGTATATTCTGGCTAATAATCTATGTCTCCATTGCATGGATAGTATCAGTCTGGTAGCATCTGAACCTCAGATATAAATCATAACATAATTTATGTAGTAGTTGGAAGGAAAATTATAAGTTGGTGATACTTGTGGGATTGTCTACTATCTTCCACAGAGCAGAATAAAATTGGAAGGAACAGGAGAAGCAGGGTGTTTAGCTTTCTGACACAGCTGGATAAAAACAGCTTTATCTGAGTAGCATTGCTCTTAGCACTAGTTTTCTCATCTGTGCATTTTGATTCCTCAACAGTGGGACAGTGGATGATTTGGATCCTATTATTAACTTGTCTCAAAGTACCATGTAAAATTAATAAGCATAGAAAAAGAGTGCTTTCAGATCTTGAGAGAATTAAAGAGTCTCAGAAACAACATGGACTTAAATATGTAATGGGAATAAGCAGTATTCAGGGATTTTTGTAATAAAGATAATAGAATCTTTAAATGCAAGAGGGTCAATGGGCTTTTGTTTTGATCATATCTGCTCTGTAGAAACTGCTCTAATGATGGATATGGTTACAAAACATTGGTATCTCATCATGTTTACAGTATGCCTTGGGTAGTATTGATAGGAACCACCTGTGCTGTTACCACATTCCCAGACTGTGCCCCTCTGAGGTCCATTGTTAAAACAGTTTGGGAATTCAGTTTAAACACTGTCTGCGCTTGGAAAAGCTAAGTGATACTTATGATGAAACTGTACTGAGTAACTAGTTGGTCTTCTAAACAGTTCCTGATAGGATCACATTAAAATCAATTGCCTCAAAATCAGCTTACTTAACTGAGGTAATTTCTTCAGCTGATCTTGATCGGTCTTTCCTGTGTACCTTTCCAGAAAGACCATCTTCTTCCTAAACTATGGCAAGTTGCGTGCTCCTCTCAGCTCATACCAGAAATTACTGTGAAAATTAAGTGCTATTGAGCAGCCTTCTCTGAAAATGATGGTAATCAGACGCTATGGTTTGCTTGGTAGGGACTTTCTAATTAACAAAAAATATTCAGTTTTTGTTTGTTTGTTTTTGTTTGGTTGGGTTTTTTTTTTCCAGAGTAGTCCTCTGTAATCCACAGTAAACAGCAGAAGGCAGCCAGCCAGGACAGTAACCTGCTCAGGTGTAAGCTTTGGGAATTTCCCAGGTTTGAGTGCTAGCAGGTGTCTTCTAGGTGGCAGGAAGTTTGCAACATAGGAGAAAAACACCTTGACATGGCTCCTAAAGAGACTGGATGGAAAGGAATTTTTCCTTCATAATGGGCTCTCTCAGCAGGTTTATACACAGGTAAAGCTGGTTACATTCAGTACTAGATATGATACTGTAAACAAGGAAGCTGAGGGAAGCTTGTCTGTTGGTTAAAGATGTTTTAAAGCCTATTGTTCTGAAACACGCATTGTCAGTCCTGATTCAAAAGTTTTCTGATTAAAGACATGTGCAGAAGAGAGTGTTCCCAACAGTGATCCTTACAAGTACAACAGTTATACCTCGGAGGTACCTCTATTCTTCCCCAAAGAGCAGGGTAGTGCTACAAGTCTTTCCTCAGCATGCAGAGGTTGGCTTTAGTGATACCTAGTGAACCAGCTAATGACAGATTGGTGGGTGCCTATGGGTTATTTCTTGCTTTTATTTCTGAAGTGTGTTCAGTTCTTAGGGGATATTTTAGGAGTACCTGTTTTAAAATAGCATATCATCAGCATGACTTTCAGCTCACAAGAGTTTCCAGGATGGGACAAAAAGGTGACTCTGTCACTCACAGGTGTCATGCCCACTCCACACATGACACAACCACCAAGGGTCTTGCAGGGAAAGGAAGTTGATTTCGCCCAAGAGATTTCTCCCACTGCAGGAATTCGACAAGGCCAGCTCCCAAGGCACCTAGGGCTGCAAGGCTGGAAGAACATATAGGTGTGTTTGGCTATACTAATTCACAAATGATATGAACTGTGCCCAGAAGACAACACAGGCTGCTGAAACTCTTATTAGGACTTGGGAGGTCCAACTGGCTTCATAACATGTTTTTGCATCACAGCCACTGTTGAGTGCAGGAGAATGAATAACTCCTCTCTCTGACTCTGTGTATGTGTGTCCTGTTACTCCAGCCAGTCCTTCACAAAATGCAAGCACTTGCTTCACTGATGTTCTTTCAGTATAGAGACGGAGCAAAAATAATTCATTTATAGCTATCACAAGGGAACGTATGACTGCAGCTTTTAAAGTCATATTTGCACCAGCTTTATTTAGCTTGGATAGTAAGAGACAAGTGCTTTTCAGCACAAACTACACAAAGTAGGCTTGCTGCATGCTTACTCACATGATTACTTTGGTGCCTAAGTTCAACAGAACAATGGATAATTATCTCCATATAATATTTCCTTTATTTACACATATTCCTGTGTGTTCAAGCGGGAAGGGAGAACTGCTAAATTCACCCTCACAGTGTATGAGCTGAATACAAGAAATACCCATGCGTGGCACTGAAAAGGTATGATTTTCATACATGAAATCTGAGAGATTCACAGCATTGTGCAGGACACGTCTGCAAAAACAGACCAAATGCAACAGTTGGAGTCACTGGAGAGCTAGATGGGAATTTGGGGGGAGGGGGGGAAGTCAGCAATGTGTATTATTCATCATTTGTCATTTGCAGTTGAGGAATTGGAATGTGCTTTGACACATCTGAAGAAGTTCATGATTTATTGGAAGTAGTGAAAGGAGTATAAAGCTAAATAGTAACATAAACCCCTGGGGATGTCTTGCTGCAGTTTTTTACATAGCACTAGAGCTGCTGAAAATAGTTGGACTAAGATAAAAATCCTGGCAAACATTTGTCATTAAATTTTTGAGATATGAGACTATCCATTCTTTGAGGTAAAGAGATTTTAGTCTTGTCCAGCATCATAATACTAAAAACTGCTACCTTTATTTAAAAAGCAGTCAAACTCTTTCACCCTACAACCATAATGTTTTTACTGGAGATGCCCCAGATGATGAATAGCACTAGCTACAGCACCTCAGCTTTATGGATCTGTTGTTGCAGCAGGAGAGCCCTATTAATTCACAGTGGTCACAGTGGGCATTGTATAAGGTTTGCTTTTGACCTGGGAGAATGTTGTCATCACTCATTTTCAGTAGCCAGTGCGAGTAGAACCATTTCATAGAAAGTGGCCAGATGGAACAAAATACTCGATGGCTTAAAAAAATAGTTATTACATATATGCAGTAGTTTTATGGAAACATAGAGAGCTAATTTGAGTAACTGTTTTCCAAATATTACCTATAAAGTTAATTGTTGCATGCAAGCCTAAGCAGCAGCATAACTTCCTAAACTGGAAATCAGCAAATGCTCCTGAGAGGCAGCATTGCTTTAACAAATGAGATGTATGCAGCCATTCATGCCTGGACTTGATCCTCCACAACGTGACATTTGTGGCATGAATACTCACTGGTTTCTTGCTCCTGCTGATTGCATGTTACTTGCTGTGCTTTGTAGACCAGGAATTCCATGCATTAGAGCATCAACGACGGAAACCAGAGGAACAGAGTATAGAGAAAACTAAACCAAGAATTCACCTGTCAAGGGTCTAAACACCAGAAAGCACATGTTATCAAAGTATGCTTGCTATGGTCTTTTAAATAGCACTCAAGCCACTGTAAATAGTTGGGCTCAGAAAAAGATCAGTGGTGACAGAGAGGTAGTTTGTGGCCATACATTATGTAACAACTCCAAAATTCATCTAAATTCTTGTGTTTTGTGGACAGTGCTTTCCCTCTAAATTATCACAAATGTGCATTTGTCATGAAAATAATCAGCAATACGCACACAAAAGACAGCAGATCAGGCTTTGTGTGTGGTAAGCAGGGTAAAAATCTAAAGCTGGTGAGTTCCTAGTGCAGGTGCAAGTCAGTTCAGTGATTTGGATGTCAAGAAAGTGCACACGGCAAATAATACAGAATAGTGCTGTAAATGATATCCTAAGGCAGGAGAGTAAGAACCACATGTCACTGTCAAGTAGCTCCAAGCAGTTACAAAACAGTTGCGTCAAACAGGCTAGGGTTAAACTCAGTTTTTGTTAGTTGAAGTGGCATCCTCTTGCAATTTAAACATAAAGTTCTTTTATTTTTTAGATGTCTCATTTTCATATGTACAAGAACATATCATTAGTAATATTAATCCTTATCATGACACTCCTGTCATTTTTATTTCCCTATACCAGATAATTTCAGCAGCTAGCTTAAGGAATGAAGGTGCACACTTCAGCTGGCTTTAAACATAATGGTTCTAAACTCCTAAATAAGACATGGCTCTGAGTTCACACTGGCAGTTTGGCCATGGAAATCATCAGCCATTTAAACAGAGTTCAAACACAGCTTGACAATGCTGCTTATGCCTGGAGCAGACACAGATGAAGACCAGGAATGCCTGGTGAGTTTTTCCTAAGCATGCTGCAAGGCAGACACATCTGTGTGTTGCAAAGTCTGCTGCCAGCTAGCCCAAGCATTTAACATGTTCCTCTTTTGGCTGTTGCTATTGAAGTCTCTGGTGGACAGGAGGATGACCATGAGCCAGCAATGTGCCCTTGTGGCCAAGAAGGCCAATGGCATCCTGGGGTGCATTAGAAAGGGGGTGGTTAGTAGGTCAGGAGAGGTTTTCCTCCCCCTCTGTTCTGCCTTGGTGAGGCCACACCTGGAGTATTGTGTCCAGTTCTGGGCCCCACAGGGACAGGGAACTGCTTGAGAGAGTCCAGTGCAGAGCCACAAAGATGATGAAGGGAGTGGAACATCTCCCTTATGAGGAGAGGCTGAGGGAGCTGGGTCTCTTTAGCTTGGAGAAAAGGAGACTGAGAGGTGACCTCATCCATGTTTACAAATATGTAAAGGGTGAGGGTCAGGACGATGGAGCAAAGCTTTTTACAGTAATGATCAATGATAGAACAAGGGGCAATGGATGCAAACTGGAGCATAGGAGGTTCCATGTGAATATCAGGAGAAACCTTTTCACTGTGAGAGTGACAGAGCACTGGAACAGGCTGCCCAGAGAGGTTGTGGAGTCTCCTTGGCTGGAGACATTCAAACCCCGCCTGGATGTGTTCCTGTGTGATGTACTCTAGGTGACCCTGCTCTGGCAGGAGGGTTGGACTAGATGATCTTTCGAGGTCCCTTCCAACCCCTAGAATTCTGTGATTCTCTGGCAGTTTTTGCAAGTACCTCAGCACCTACTAACATCTCTTTCCTGTGAGAAGAGCATCATGATTTGCCTTGTCTATTCTCATTTTCTTCTGTGATTTTTTTCCTCCCTCAGTGACAGGTACTTGTAGTGCACTGTGACGACTTCCCAGCTGCATGTCCCCTTCAGACAGTCTCTTAGGGGGCTGTGTTTCTATGTTGTCCATTATCTTCTTCATAGTCTCTTAACAGTGAAGATACCTTCCATTATGGGTTGCTGTCAGCTGGCTAGCACTTAGCCTTCCTGCTAAAGGAGTTAATGTTCCTGAATCAACCCGAGCTTCCTCTTTCTTGCCCAACTGGTTTTATTACTGATGAGCTGATGGAGTTAGCAATTGTGATGCAGTTGTCCTCAGGTTCCACAACCCTGATCCCTTACAGGGCTATGTGTCACATACATTGCCTTTCAGTGTGTGCATGCTAAAGATTTCCTAGGACAGAAAAGCACTAGAAGGGTTCTGCAGAGACTGTAAGTGAATACATAGATGGAAGTGTAAAAGCAGGATTGAAAGCACTGGTTTAATCTCATTGACATAAACATTTACTGCTTTTCTGACCTTTTCCTGTAGAACATGTCAAACCCTTCATCAAGTTCAGTGTGATTTAAAATTTAGAGCAACACTCCCTTTAGGCTGTTATATTAAAGTCTAGATGTGAATGAATGTTCAGGCTCAATATGAAATTTTCCACCAACTTCCAAATTCATAACCTGCAGGCAATTGCAAGAAGGTTGGCTGCACATGCCTATCCATTGATCCCAAACAGGGACTCTTTGTACGCAATGGCAGAGGGATGATGTAGTTTCCCCCTTACTGCTTTGAAATAATTTACTAACATGGCAATTTTTTGAGAACTTGCTTTTGGCACATTTTATTCTAGTCTTTAGTTTGCAGGCTATTTTCTTATTCACTCTAAGGAAATATTGTCAACATCTAGGATAAAGAAATATTTCTTATTACCCAGAAGTTATACTTCCTCTGCAACATCAAATATTCTGCAGTTGTTCTTCACTTAAGGCCATAGATTTGTATCACAATGATGTGTACAGAATCTTTTAACACGGGTGATGCAAATAGGACTTTGGGAAATGAGGTTTTACTTTGGTCAAGGAGGTAGGACAGAATTTAGGAATGTGTTTTGGAGGAACAGGTCATACTGCTGCAGGCCTAGGGGCAGGAGTGAACATGTCTCAGCCACCTATCTGCTATCCTCCTCCTGGTTGGTGCTAGCAGAGAATGAGTCTCTGTCAGCCTGCATTGCAATTGCCCAGCCCCAGGGAACCTCTGACTGGCAGCACTGTTTGGCATTACTGTGTTGCTATTCATTTGTAGCCCCAGCTCCAACTCCATCCTCCATTTCTGCCCTGTAATTTGCTAAAGGTCCTACAGGAGGACAGATCCTTACCCCATACTTGAAGGGTACTTCTTGCTTAGTCAGCAAGTGATCTTTCCCTACTATGCTGAGTTGCTAAAGCAGTTTTTGAGGACCTAGAGTTAGAAACAGTCTTTCTCTAAATGGATGCAGTTTCCTGCTGAAATTTTGTCCAAGTGTTCATGTTTCTAACACTACAATGATGTAATTCTTGTGTTTACAGTGTCATTTATGGTTTAGACAGCCATGGTACACCTTTCTCAGTGACCTCAGCTTCGGGTCTGTCTCAGGCACCTTAGTTGTTTTGGCTAAGCCTGTGAACCCTGCTCCTGCTCTTAGCACATGTCCAGGAGTGAGACAAGCAGGGATGACAGGGTGTATGACATTAAAAGGAATGCAGTAATGTAGTGTGTTTATTATTGTTAATCATTTGCTAATACAGGTTTAGAGTTTTTTAACCTAATCACATCATCTTATTAGGTGTAGAAACACATATGGCTGGGCATCTTGCCTTAAAAAGGAAGAAATATGGATGCTTGAGACAGCAAGGCAGAAAAAGAGTTCATGGATTCTTCAAATGGCCATACTACTTAGAGATAACAACTCAGCCTTAAATCTGTGACCCAAGTCCCACCTCCCCTCTCCTGTGAGGTTTCAGGAGTTTGAAGTTTGCATGTGGGTGTTGCCCCTTGGCCTCTCCTGTAACTTCGTGGTTACTGGAAAATCACAGTGATTCATTCTGTTGATGCCTCTTACACATCCTATATTTCTTCAGACTTCCCCATTCTATTTCCTTCTCTTTCCACCTCTTCACCCTCATCCAGGATAGCACACACTACTCTGAGGTTGTGAACTGTGTTGTACTAGGCCACCCTGTGCTCCAGGATTTCTCCCCTTGCCCATGGTCAGTAGTCTTTGCTGGATCTGGTCTTTCTTACTGAACACGTTCCCTGAGCTATAAAGCTATGTAGCAACATAGGAAACTTTCCAAAATCAGGCACATTTTAAAATCCTTTGAATTTCATATGAAATGAATCACAGAAAAAGTAATGTTCTTCTCATGCTGAATAGGGAACTGCATTAAAATTGGGAAGCAAAATGATTCGTAAAGCAACTTTGTTTCATGTTAAGGCATACACTCTAAGCTTTCTCAACTCCCCCTCTGCCTTTTTTCCTAATTTTGAGAAAATGACATAATTCTCCTCCCTTACCCAAAGAATGAAATGAAACATCTTGTTTTGCGGTCAAATTAAACATTTTAATTCTTTGTGAATTGTCTCTTGCCAAAAAGCAGATAAACTGCTATAGGTTGACCTGCTGCTTTACTTTCCAAGTTTTGTTAATTCCAGTATATATTGCTGTTGGCTGGTGTTTATCTCAATGAACATCTCAGTCATCTCAATAGCTGGTGATTTTTGTGCTACAGATGGAAAATTGTCACATACAAGGAGCTGTCTTTAAGTGCAAGCCTTGAGGGACCTGAACTTGGAAACATTCGTGTGTGCTTGTGTTGTGCCACCAAGTGCAGGTGGCAATTTAAAAGCATCTATACCTCTGTTTACAGGGGTTATGTTCAAGGACTTTCCTAAGTGATGTGAAACAAAGTAGATGTGGCAGGAAACTGCCCTGTGCAAGCACTTCTCAGCATTGATGTCCCCACTGAGCAGGAGAGCATCTAGTCTGTCTAATTGCCTTGCATCTTCATGCTGATGTACAAGATATTTCACTGCGAGGAAAGCAGGAGGAACATGCTCAAGCTAATGCATCTGAGCATCCTAGGAGGTCAGGAAGTGGCTGGGTGGGATTCCTCCAGCTAAAGGGAGATCTGAGCTGTGTGTTGTCAAAAAGAGCCTGAAACGTGTTGTAAGGTCCCTATAACTTCACTATCAGAAGTTGTGACAGTCCTACTTTTCCCAGCCCCTGGAGAAGGGATTTCTTCCCCTGTCCCAATGGCAGGATGAGGAGAATTTGGGAACGCTGCTTTTGCCCTTCGCTCCCCAGTTTTACTGGGGCACTCGCCTAGGCTGGGTCCTTGGTCATGCTGGCCGCTCTGGGGTGGCTACTGCCTCCCCTATCTCCTTGTTCAGCAGCACTGTGTTCATGTTACACTGCACTTTTAGGGTCTGTACAAATATCAGTTAACCCTTGTAGTTGCTGAAGGATATTGTTAAGTGTGTATTTAACTGAGGATTCCCAACTATTTCTCCTGGCTCTTGGGGGACAAGGGAAGATTGGATGCTGGAGAGCAGCATAGTGACTCATTCCATTGCCCTCAAGGAGGAAACAAAACAAGTTGAGCCTTTCCCTACATGAGCCTTCCCTTTCTTCTGAAAGGTCATAGAAGAAGAGAAACTCAAAGTGCAGAAAGAGGGATGTAAACCAAGAGGAAGCCGGAAAGAAGGAAAGAGTAAGATAGACTAGCAGAGAGAAGGACTAACTCCCACAAGGCAAAGATGTGACTGAAAACAAACCTGCCAAATGACAGAGGAAGATACACCGAGACGTCCCTGGGGACATGGATTTGCCACAAGGGCTGTTCAACGTGTAGCTTCACTCCTCTGACAGCATCTTCTGCCACATAGTATTGTCCTCGTGTTCAGTGTTTCTTGTCCAATGGACACCACATGTGAAGGCAGGCAATGGCAAATAAGTGTGAATTCAGTTACTCAAGACACAAAAATCTTACAGCATGTTGTACCTTGTAGTTCGAATGGGCAAAGCATACTAAATGAAAAAATGCAAGCAGGTTTCACAATATCTCTTTATCTGTTACTGTCTCTTACATTTGGATGTTTTGGGTAACAAAGCACAGGATATAGTGCAGAAACCACCATAATTGTTTGAGGCTAAAACCCTGTCACCTACAAAGTCAATAACATTTATTAGAAACACGGTGTCTTGCACAGCGCTTGTTTTTTGACCCATTTCATTGGTTTGTGGCTTTTGTATTAAAAAACTACACATCAAATATTGTTTATACTTCTTCCTCCTTATAAAACTGCTACCTTCACAACCTCTCCCTGGCCTTTCCTCACCTCTGGCATTTTTGTTTCTATGGCAGCTCTGGAAGACGTTCTGCCTCCTCTTGAAAAGGTATCTGTCAAAATAGTTAACCCAAATTTTTAATTGGAAATGTGAAGGACCATCTCATGTCTGTCCTTGGCCCTGGTCTTGGAGCTCCTCCCCTGGCCCCTGCCTTGGCCCAATGCCTTAGATGCACTCAGTGCCATGGGACAGAGAGACCTGTGAAGGGTAGGGGGTGTCCATTACTGAAGGACTCAGCTGGGGAAGGATGACCCCATGGGAGCTGTGGGGGACTTGACTACATGCCTTCAGGCTTAGAAGGAAGCTGAACACAGATTTCCCATTTCCTAGGTAAGTATTCTGCCCACTAGGCTAAGAGCTGGCTTTATTTATTCATTTACATTTGCAGGTTTGTTCCACATTTTATTGACTGCACACATGAACACATAACATTTATTTTCTTCAGAATGTGTGAAGAAATTGAAAATGTTATAGGTATTGGTGAAAAAATACATACAACTGATTATTCTCATTTTTGAAACATGCAACTTGAAAATGTTTCTTCGTCTGAGGAGGAAAAATACTGTTTGGCTTTGGTGATCAATCACACAGTCCAACTAGTGAGCAAGCAATAACTGTGGCGCAGCATTCGCAAGTACACAGTCTGAAAGATGTTTCCATGCATTATTCAGTAAATAATTCTAAATAATGAAAACACTGAAATCTGTGTGTAGATATAATACGAGGGATCAGATGAAATGCATTGTTCAATAGGAGAAGCTGACCCAGCTCTAGTGAAGAACAGCAGCAGCTGTTCAGAAAATCTGTGGGTCTTTGTAACAGGAATTTACTGTGTGCTAGCAGCAGTAATCCAAGTCCAGCAATTTGTAGTGGATGGTAGGTATCATCTAAAGTGATGAAGCAGTTACCAGAATACGTAAGCTTCACCCAGAGTCTACACCTTCACTGCAAAGTCACTTTCTGAATAATTTTCATTTTCCACGTAGACTCCTCCAGAGCTGACTGCAGTGAGCTGAGAACCAGATGTGGTGCTGGGCACCACCTGCATGGCACCAGTCTGGGGTTTGCAGTACATGGTGACCCCAGCCCTGGCTGATGATTTGTTGGTACCCAGACTCTAGCCTATACTCCTACTGTGTAGATTAGGCTTGAATTAATGGCAACACGCAGGTTACAATCTGAATCAATTCTTGAAGACAAGATATTTCTATCAGTTTAGGGATGCTACAGCTTTGCATGCATTTGGTGCTTTTATTCTGAATTGTAACACAGATTCAAATTGAGCAGAACAATAACTCTTCCCCTAAGGTACCAATCAAAGTAATGATACGGGTAAAAAACCCTGAACTGTTTAGATAAAAATAGCTCATGACCAACACCTTCTTGAAATTTTATTTCCCACATTATAATCTAGAGGAGAGGGGCTAAAACTCATGGCTGTTGTAGCGAATTTCTCTGTTCTTTTCAAGCTGCTCCTACTTGATACAAGGCACTACCCTAGGAAAGCTACTGATGTACAGTGGGGAATAACAGTGGATACATATTTAAACAGGAAAAACTAGACTATGTTAAGATGTTTTGCCTAGCTGTAACTTGTCATAAAGCCGAACACAGGTAAGCAAATTGTAGTAGAAAGTTGTACGTGTTTTTATTGATTTTTGATTGCATTTTTAATTTTATCCACCCAGCCGGTGTTGCTGGCTTGCAATTAAGAACTGACACTGGCAGAAAGAACAGTAACAAAAAAATGAACTAGTCATTTGTTTGAAAGTAAGCCAAAAAAACAATATGGAGAGAAAGGAAGGAACTCATGAAAGATCCACTTACTGTTTTATTTCTAATATTCAGCTTCTTAGCTTTAACAGTGCTTAAAATACCAGTCACAATTCACGTCTGTGAAGGAAAATATGCAATGTTTTCTGATGATTGAGAGGTTTATTCTAAAGACACCACAGGAGAAGTATATCTTGGGGTTTCAGCAGGTTTGTAATGGTGTACAAGAAGTCAGAAAGAAATTGATCTAAAAGATGGAGCAAATGGATTTACAAGTCTTATTGACCACCCTGCTGAGTTACTGCTTCCAAAAAGCTCTGAGTTCCAGGTCTGTACTAAAGGCTTTTCTTTCAGATATTCAGCCTGAACAATCTGTTGGCATTCAGCATTGATACGGGTTTTTACTTTTATCAGAAAAATACAAGAGGCAGGTTGATGAAGTTTTGTTTTTCTCTGGTTTTGGTAATCTGAATTCATAAGTGTTTTGGAGTATCTGGGTTCTCTTTGTTCAAACCCTCAAACTTTTGAGATGTTGTGGTTGAACCATGCTACATTTTACTTTGGTCCTTACAGAATTCCAAAGTACTGTGGCTGTAGAGCTGTTAGGTTTTATTCAAAACACTTCAGAAATCTGGATCAGTGTGTGATTTTACTAGAACCTCAAATTTAGATAGGAAAGTTTGGGTGATTTTCCTTTCCTCCCTCAAACCTCTGATGTTTTACTGCTGTGAGAGAGCATGTCTGAATGTATTTTGTCATGGGCTGCAGCGCCATGCAGTCATCGTGTGATATTTTATGTCCATGACTGTAAGAGGCACGTCAAAATGAAGAGCTGCCTACCAAGTGGCTTGATGGAGAAGCTGTGTCTGTAAATTGTGTTCTGATTTGACATAGCAGAGAAGGTGTGACCTCCACCTGTGGGATTTGAAACAGTCTGGCCAGTATTACCTCGTCTCAAGAGTTGTAGCTGTGGGAAGGGAGTTTGGATTATTATGGATAGCAGAAAGGGGTCTGAGAGGAACAGCTTGGGATTTTGGAAGAACCTATACTTCTGCCTTTAATCACAGGGTGCTAAAGCTATTGTCGTCCCAAGAATTTGGGCCAGACCTACCATGGCCAATTCTGGAGAGCTCTCAGCTGCTCTGTTACTAAAACTGAGGAGCAGGTCCTCTTGAAAAATGTGGTATCCTGATCAGCTCTTG
Source organism: Aegotheles bennettii (assembly GCA_013398125.1). NCBI lineage: Eukaryota > Metazoa > Chordata > Aves > Caprimulgiformes > Aegothelidae > Aegotheles > Aegotheles bennettii. Next base: position 24,114 of record VZRW01010562.1, read on the forward strand.
CAGTTGTCCTTGCTTGGAACAGCTCAGCATGGGACTGAGCAGAACCAAAACAGCAATCTTTGAGAAAGCCACAGAAAAATAGAAAGGACCATAAGACTCCTAGAAAGGTACAGAAAAATATCTCCTCCCTCTACCCTCAAAGTTTGTTTCCTAACCAAAAGTGCTCTTTGTGTTTCTGCATTAGGTTCCTCTTCAGAGGAGATGAATAATTTTAAGCTTTAGAAAGAAAAATGATATTTTAAATCATTTCAGTTTGTTTAGGGAAAATCACAGAGGCATGGTCTGTCCTTTCATTGTACCCTCAACAAGGAGAGAGACTGCCACAGTTCAAGGCTAAGCAGAATTTTAGCTGCATTTTGGCTTCTTGAAAGAAAGCCATTAATGAAACTTTGAAGGTCATTCTGTCAGGGATAACAGCCATGGAAATGTGAAACTAGGCATGGAATCCTGGATATCGGCCCTCCAAAAGATTACTTTTCATTTTCAAAACCATTTTAAAAATCAAATAGATGTCAAAACAAGGTGTATAAAGAACAGAAAAATACCTGTTTTCTAAAAGACAAAAGTTCCAAAGAAAATTTTTCTCCCATTTTTAACTGTATTCTATTTTCCAGTTCAAAATAGCTTTGATTTATTGGAAAGAGGGGAAAACAAGAGTGAAACTTCAAAAAAATACATTTCATTGTGTTAGGGTTTTTTTTCAAACTGAATGATTAAAACTTTTTTCTCTATTTTTCTCAGCGCCATAGATTTTCTCACCAGAACAGTATCACCATCAGCTCTGGAACAGGCTCTCCTCTTTTCTAAGGGCATTCCATCAGTGCATCTCTAATTTTGAATACATCTGTGCCGGCTTTAACCAATTTAAATTAGATTGGGTTAAACAAGCAGGGTGACTGTAAAAACTGGAAGCTCTATCCAGGTTAGCTGTGAGCCTCAACATTAACCCACACTCTTCTTCAGGGTTTCTGCCTGCATTTAGCTTCACATTGCTATAACGTCCTGCTGGTTATACCCAAGTCAAACTACCATCGAACTGCCTTGCCCACATATGTCTGCACAAACAGCTGGTCTCAGCACTGATTGCGATAGTAATGTCCCCACAGTGCTGGCACATTTCTAAGGCAGGATCTTCCCATCACCACAATCCAGGCCTGCAGTTTGGAGGGGGAAATCTGCGAAGCAGTTATTGCAGGGTACTAGTTTCCAAAGATTTGTTATCAGCAGTGTGGGAACAGCAGTTTGAGTAAATTTAGATGAAGATTAGAAAAATATTTCCTGCCTGTGAAAGTAGAACAATATGCCAAGAACGTGCGTGAAGCCCATAACTTGGTGCTTTTCAGCTCCAAAATATAAGGAACGGCACTGCAATGTCAGGGAAAGGATGTGACTGCTCTAAGAGATTTATCTTCTCCTCTGCTTTTAAAAATCTTTATTGTGTATATTAGATACCTACTGTCACCACTGAGTTAATATAACTCTGCTTAGCCTGTGAAGACACATGGGTTGATGCAAGCACACCTTGTTTTGAACAATATACTAGGGGTGTATACCCATCCTTGCATGGTGAGGGCAAAGGCTGGTGCCACACATCTTCAGACAGGAAGAAGTGTTAGTACCTTCACTTTTCACCTCTTCCTCCTCTGTGACTGCATGGGCCTCATATGTTGCTGGTACTGTGCTCAGTTTCCATGCATGTCTGAAACTGGGGAATTAGAAAGAAGATACAGTCTCATATTGGAAGCACCAGCACACTGGTGAGGGGGAGGGCAGGGGGAAGGGGCAATAGACAGGGAACAAAAGGAGAAATTAAATCCCCTGTGGCGCCAGGGTAAATCTCTGCCTGGAATATGGTTCCAGTACAAACTTCTTGTGGAGTAATTTTGGGCATGCAGATAGACCATGTCAGCTGTTTCTTAATTACAGACTGTGAGTATGCTTTTGCCCATGGTGTATGTGGAGCAACTCTTTCCCTGAGGGGGGATGGAGACGCTGATGTACATTTGCCCTGGAGTAAGAGCATCCCCATGGGTGGCTACCCGGCGCAGCCAACAGCATCCTGTTTGTTCATATCACATCTTAGCCCGTGGTAAGCTGTTTGTGTACTGAATGTGAAGACCTTAGGAAGAAAACAGCTTGTTTAAGACTTAAATATCAGCTTTCTTTTTCTAAAGGCGAGAGGATTTCCTGGCATATTTTAATCTGGAATTTATTTATAGTGTTTACATTTGAATTCAGTAAAAGTTATCAACACTAAGAATGGAAAATTCAGCAGCTCTACAGCAGTGTCACAGACGATGCCAGCAGGGCCTTTGGCATCACATAATATGATTAGCATGAAATTCTCTGCTGCTGCAGTATGTCACTACATTGTTTAACATCTTTTTCTCAATGGATGCTGAAGGTGAGAATAGGTATTTTATGCTAGGAGACAATTCATTATTCCAGGCACAAAATCCTCAGCTACAAACCACAATACACTATCATTCACACCAGCCACACACAATATCCAGAGAAAAAAATACCCAGAGAAAAAATGTAATTACAAGCAGGCAAATAGTTTGGATATTGGATCATGTGGGATACAGAGGTGTACTCTCTATTTTATTTTGTACACAGCTGCTCTGCAATTATGATAGCAATAAGGGCTCTAGTTGGCCTTGCTAGACAATAGTTTTTTTGTTTTTATGGTGCATTTTTTCAAGTTTTCATGCCAGAAATACGTCAACGGGGTAGATTTTTTGTCTAGATTTTTCTCTAAGTTTTTACTTTCACAGTTTTATTTTGGTCAGTATCAGTCTCTTAATCTTTGTATTTTAACATAACTCAGCAGGTGTTTTTTGTTTTTCTTTTCTATGCCGTTATCTTTCATTTCATTCATAGTACCATGGGAATACATTTTCCTGTAATATTTTCAGAGGCACATGTAGTAGAAAACACAGTGCATTTCAAGTTCTTTTAGTCAAGCTGTTTGTTGTGTCTGTGTACACGTGGATACAGAGATAATATATACATTTTATTGGTTAATTATAGACTAAGTAATTTTTGTCTGATAGAAATCTAATCTATTTTATGAAGATAACCATTGTATAACAGAAGAAAATAACACAAGCACTGGACAAAGAATGCTAAACAATTAGACCTTGAATGCACAAATCTCATTACTGGATTCCTTTTGTGTCACACCTGCTATATTCTGCTCTGCTGTTGATTACTGGAGTTCCCACTAACCCAGCTATCACATAATTATGAAAGACAGGACATGCACAACAATAACTACAAGGGCCCAGAAAGGAAATTACAGCATTGTGACCATTTGCCACATATACAAAGACTTGCTCCAAGATGACAGATGTATGGCGCAGGAATGGCTGATGCTGCCACAGGGCTTGGAAAAGCTCATCCAGTGGTTGGGAAGATCAGTCTGTTTCTCAAGCTCAGGTTCATGCTGGTTACAAGAGCTAGGGGCAGAAGAATGTCATCAGTCCCTTCTGCCGTGCCCATAATGAAAGGACAAGAGGAAACTGCTTTAAACTGCAGCAGGGGACATTCAGATCAAACATTAGGAAAATTTTTTCACTGTAAGGGTGATTGGGTATTGGAATAGGTTGCCCAGGGAGGTGGTGGAGTCACCGTCCCTGGAGGTGTTCAAGATGCATCTGGATTTGGCACTGGGTGATGTGGTTTAGTGGTGATGTAGGTAGGTGGCTGGACTGGATGGTCTTGAAGGTCTCTTCCAACCTCAATGATTCTATGATTCTATGAATTCTAAGAATGATGACTTGATGGGCACCAGCAGCAGGAAAGCATGGCCCTCCCACAGGGAGCTGCTCAGCTGATCGGTCCTGATCTGTAGGGCACAGCGGACACTGGGAGCCCCCCATTATAGGTATCAGGTGCCATGCACTTGGATGTATAGGTCCAGACTTGATATGAAACATCTGCAGGAAACCTAATGGTCTGTGATATTTGGAGGAGGAAGCTAGAGTGCTCAGAAGTGCTCCTGCTCTTACAGTGTATGACAATTTGCACTTGGATTTTTTTCATGTTAGGCTTCACGACACACCAAAGCAAGAAAGAAGCAATGAAACTGTGCGGGGGAGAGTGCTGGTGCTGACATGTTTTGCAACAGCAATCCCTTGTAAACTAAAGAAGGACTCACCTGGCATCTCATGGTATGTGGCAGGAGGCATGCTGCTGCATAGTCATACAGCTATATCTAATGACACCAAGCCACCAGTTTGTCTGTCTACCTAGCCCACAACAACAAGCATGTAGCTAGTGGGTCGCTGGGGAGATGGACTTCTTGCCTGGAGCCCACTTTGCTGTCCTGTTTAGCAAAGGGGCAGACAGCATTCAGCCATGACTGATCGTGGAAGGAAGCCCTGACCCTCAGCATCCCGAGGTACAACTATTATGGCTGTGCCTGTCTGGATGGATACAGGTGCTGAAAGAACTCCAGCTCTTTCCAGCTTGGCTTTCACACGTGATGAAAGTGTGTGTGCAGTGTCACTGAAGGAGCGTTTGCGGGTCCCAGCAGGCATCAGGGAACATCTGTGCCTCGGGAGCACTCAGGCTAAACATCAGCCCATGTCTTCAAAGACCTCATAGACCACCAAATGTAGCCTCTGTAGCCTCTGTGTTTGGTTTGATTTCTGCGTGTCCATCTTGCCCAAAGCCTCAGTGGTAGGTGTTGAAGTGTGACGTTGACAAGAGACCCCTTCCTACAAGCATGGAAAGGGTAGATACCAACAGCTCAGGTACTCTGCCTCAGGTACAGCCACCACTAGAAGTGAGGCTGATGTCAAACCCCCATGTAGCTGCTGACCTAAGGATGCCTGCAGCAAGAGACACCGATGGGGTTTGCTGGCAGATTCTGAGAGCCTGAGTGCACCAAGTAGGGCTGATACGAGATGGTGCAGCTGGTGCAGGCAGGACTTTCCTGTTCTTCCTTGCTGACAGTGCACTGCCCTCCCAGCACTGCAGGGCTCTGCCTTGTCCCTCACAGGTTGCTGCTTGAAGGATACAATGACACAATCAAGAAAAACATATTCACAGAAGAAGGCCCTAAGCAGGCTGATTCTGAACTCATTTTCATAGTACCTGTGAAAGTTTCCAGATGCTGACGTTCCTTGCCTTCACCCTTGCTTTAACACTGCAACGAGCTGTGTTCCTCCCTCTTCCTGCTCTGCTTTGAGCAGGCAAGGTTTTCCACTGATCTGGGGTGAATGAGAAGTGCTGACCTTGGTAAGTGAGATCCTAACCTCACCTTTTTCAGGGCTGCTTCATTCCTAGTGGGCTCATAACTTTTTGTGAATTTAACTTCCCAGCTGAATGTGGAAGATATTGTTAATTTTTTATTTATTTATTTATTTTTAAAGTACATATTTGAAATACAAATCTGAGGAGGCAGAGAGTCTGGGTATAGATTTTTGGCATTTTTCTTTCTGCTGCACAGGAGAAAGATGTTTTTTTCCCTATATCTGGTATATGCTAAAAGGTTTCTGTGAGATTGCTTGTGGACTTTGATTACATAGTAAAAATATAAATTCCAATCTGTGGCAGTAGCCATCAGTTTGGTGACAAAAGTCTGTTTGGATGGGGGCAGTGGGGAGGAATGGAATGCATGTTAATGCAGCAGTGGAGGAGGTAGGGGAGCTATGTACTGGTGGAAAGGCTGCAAATGGGCATGAAAAGGAGTGTAAAAATGCAGTCAGCCATCTAGGCTTCCACTTCCTATTTTTGTGAAGACATTCTTTGTCTAAATGAGGAATGAGAAATTACAATGGTCTGGGTGGTGGCTGCTGGAGGTGTAGGAAACATTGCTGGAACTGAAAGGAATGGGAGGATCTCAGAGGAAGGATCAGATGAAATTGTGGATGGAACTAACAGATGTGGTGTGGGATTTGCTGCTGCATTCACAGGGTCACTCACCCACTGGGGAACAAGCATTTCTGCTATAAGGCTGTTGACTGGCAACAAAAGAAAGTCCTGAGACCTTCTGCTGAATATAAAGTAGCTATAAATACAATGGACATGTGGAACAATATGCAACCCTAGGTAGTGTCATTAGAGTTAGGGAAATAGCTTGTACATTACAGAGGGTGCAATGCTGAAGAGATCCCATCTGGAAATGTGTATACAGGTCTGTTCTCCTGTGTTTAGTGAAAGTATCAGATGGGGGTCAGGCAGAAGGAAGCTCCTAGGGTGGCTACTGCAGTGGTAGCCTGCCCTAGAGGCTGGGCTCTCAACTTCTTACTCTAACTGGCAGAGAGAGGGACATGGTCATTCTCTGTAAGTAGCTTGGGAAGCAGAGTAGTTTAATGCCAAGAGGAAAAAAAAGAGAGTTACAACTAAGAGAAAATACCTACTTAAAAACAAATGCATAATAACCACCCCTGAAAAAAATTGAGCAAGGAATTAACAGCAAATTTCTTTTGACTTTTGGAGTGAGGTGTTTTAACATCTACTCTTACTGTTGAGGACGTAAGCCCTGTTCTTACATTTTACTTAATCTCTTTATGAAACAGTTAATTTTGATGCATTTTCCTGTGGCAGCAGAGTCTGTCCTCCACATCCCTTCCAGCCTTGTTTTCTATAGGAGGTAGATTTTAGTTTAAGTATGCTTTAGTTTAAGTAATGCTTAGACTAGAGCGAGCATGGGACAGCATCTTAAAAGGTGTAAGCCAGAACCTTAAGGGCTGTTCTTAGAAAGAGTGGAATATGTGTTCATCTCATACGATAAGAGACAATCCCTTACTCAATGTCAGACTGTCAATATTTGCTAAGATTCTACCAAGAACTATTTTATCAAAGAGGAAAAATAAATTTTTATACAGTCTTGCAGCAAAAAAATCATCCAAAACACATACTGTTTTGCAACTATGAGTTGACATGCAGCTCCCTACCAGCACTGACAGACCTGCTGCAGTGGGTACCACAGGTAACTTCATGGTAATATATTTCATCTGAGCTATATCTAGAGAGGTGAAAGTTACTGCTTTGGAGGTGGCACCCCTCATCATGGTGAATCACTTATTCTGGACACTGAGAGGGGATTACTGTGGGGTTGGCAAAGGGACAAGGCTGAGCCTGCGGAGGAGGGAGTGGTGTGAGCTGTCTGGTTAGATAAAGCTCACAAATGCAGTTACACAGGCATGAATCAGAAGAGAGAAGAATTATTTTGGAATTTTCGTGAAAAGCCTACCTGCAACTCACATAGGGTCAGTGGTCAAAACAGTATATATATCCACAGCATGCTTCCAAAGCACAGAAATTTTCGCTTTGTGTACTTAAGCTTTCCAGGGTCCAAATCTGGCCCAGACCCTTAGTATGGTGACCTGGCAACATCAGCCCTCTTGAATACTTATAAGAGAAATGGACTGATGTTTCAACCTACTTATCTTGACCGTATTGATAAAATTCTACCAGAGCATTCAAAACCTTGGTGACCATCTCAGGGAAGGCATCAACATACTGGAAGATCCCCTGTATTTTCTTAGATGGTAAAGTGGCTTCCCTCAGCAGCATAAAATATTTTGAAAAATTTTGAAAAATAATTTTCTTCTGTAGCACTTGCATGGCTGCCTTCCTAATGGACATGTATGTTATTTAAATGAAATGCCAGTCAGCACATTCAGACCTGCAGAATGCAGTAATTTCTCCTGAAAATTTACAAATGGTTTGCTCTTAGGTTGTTTTAAGTGTCTATAAACTTTGTCTTATTGCAGTCATTCTTCTGGAAGAGATGGGTACTAGCTGTGACACGATGCTTCCCACCACACATGAAAAAAAATCTCATCATGTGCATTGGGCTCAGTGTCTCAGAGTGCTTCCAAAAGAAACAGAGTTCAGAGTTGAGCTGAACCTCAAAAGCTTCAGAATTGCTCCAGAAAAAGTTCAATTTGTTAAAGAAAGCTGCCCAAGGTTTCTCTGGGACTTCCATGCCTATCCCACCTGCTGCCCAGGGAGGACACAGAGAGCTCCCTCGTCTCTCTGATCCTGCAGGCACTCACCATGCAGAGCAGGTTTTGGCTGCTCCTGTCTCTGCTGCAGCTGGAGCTTGGGGCCACAAGACCCTCGCTCACATATGAAGCACTGCGGTACAGAATCACAGAATAGTAGGGGTGGGAAGAGACCTCTGGAGATCATCTAGTCCACTCCCCTGCTAAAGCAGGTTCACCTCAAGCACATGTGCATACACGTGCACAGTATCATGTCCAGGAGGGTTTTGAATGTCTCCAGAGAAGAAGATTCCACAGCCTCTCTGGGCAGACTGTTCCAGTGCTCTGTCATCCTCAAAGTAAAGAAGTTTTTCCTCATGTTTAGGTGGAACTTCCTGTGTTCCAGTTTATGTCCATTACTCCTTGTCCTGTCACTGGGCACCACTGAGAAGAGTCTGGCCCTATCGTCTTGACACCGACTCCTTAGATACTTTTAAGCAATGATAAGATCCCCTCTCATCTTCTTTTCTCCAGGCTAAACAGCCCCAGGTCTCTCAGCTTTTTCTCATAAGAGTAACGCTCCAGTCCCCTCATCATCTTTGTACCCCTGCACTGGATTCTCTCTCCAGTAGTTCCTTGTCTTTTTTGAACTGGGAGGCCCAGAACTGGACACAGTACTCCAGATNGGCCCAGAACTGGACACAGTGCTTCAGATGTGGCCTCACCAGGGTAGATCAGAGGGGCAGGATAACTTCCCTCCATCTGCTGGCCACACTCTTCTTAATACACCTCAGGACGCCATTTGCCTTCTTGGCCACAAGGGCACATTGCTGGCTCATGGTCAACTTGCCATCCACCAGGACTCCCAGGTCCTTCTCCCCAGATCTGCTTTCCAGCAGGTCACCCCCTAACCTGTGGTGGTGCCTGGGGTTATTCCTCCCCAGGTGCAGGACTCTACACTGGCCCTTGTCAAACTTCATGAGGTTCCTCTCTGCCCAACACTCCATCCTGTCCAGGTCCTGCTGAATGGTGCACAGCCTTCTGCTGTATCAGCCACTCCTCCCAGTTTGGTATCATCAGCAAACTTGCTGAGGGTACACTCTGTCCCTTCATCCAAGTCACTGGTGAATATGCTGAACAGGACAGGATCCAGTATTGACCCCTAGGGAACACCACTAGCTACAGGCCTACAACTGAACTTCATGCCACCAATCACAACCCTCTGAGCTCTGCCATCCAGCCAGTTCTCAATCCACCTCATTGTCCTTTTTTCTGACCCACACTTCCTCAGCTTTCCTATGAGGATGCTATGGGAGACTGTGTCAAAAGTCTTGCTGAAGTCAAGGTAGACAACATCCACTGCTCTCCTTTCTACTCAGCTAGTCATGCCATCATAGAAGGCTATCAGATGGGTCAGGTAGGATTTCCCCATGCTGACTACTCCTGATAAACTTCTTTTCCTCCATATGCTTAGAGATGACCTCCATAAGGAATAGTTCCATCATTTTACTAAGGATTGAGGTGAGGTTGACTGGCTTGTAGTTTCTTGGGTCCTCCTTCTTGTTTGTTTTTTTTTTTAAAGTCTGGAGTGACATTGGCTTTCTTCCAGTCATCAGGCACTTCTCCTGTTCTTCACAACCTTTCAAAGAGAATGGAGAGTGGTCTAGCAATGACGTCTTCCAGTCCTCTCAGCACTTTTGGGTTCATTCCATCAGGGTGCATGAATTTTTGGATGTTCAGTTTACCTAAATGATCTCTCAACCAAGCCTCCTGAACCAAGGTAAAGTCTGCCTTTCTCCAGACCTTTTCTCTTAGCTCCAGAGCCTGGGTCTCCTGAGGACCGGCCTTAGTAGTAAAGACTGCAGGAAAAGCGGAATTCGGTAACTCCACCTTCGCTCTACCTTTCATCATGAGAGCACCAGCCTCATTTAGTAGTGGGCCCACTTTTTCTCTGGTCTTCCTTTTGTACTTATGCACTTTAAGAAGCCCTTCTTGTTGTCCTT
>VZRW01010564.1:13762-25249 GCA_013398125.1 Aegotheles bennettii
GGGGTGCGGGACCCCGGGGGGGGTGCGGGACCCCGGGGGGGATGCGGGACCCCAGGGGGGTGCGGGACGCCCCCTCGGAGGAGGCAGAGCCCCTCCTGCCTTTTGACGGTGCGGTCTCTCCTCCAGCTCTGCAGGAGAATTTGGACAAGAAGCTGTTCGGGCAGCACCTGGTGAACAAGGTGGTTGTGAAGGCCGTCAAGGGCTTCTTGAACAACAGCAAGTCCAAAAAGCCTCTGACCCTGTCCCTGCACGGGTGGACTGGGACAGGCAAGAACTTTGTCAGCAGGCTGGTGGCTGAAAGCATTTATAAAAGAGGTCTGCAGAGTAAATATGTCCATCAGTTCGTGGCGACTTTACACTTCCCTCACGCTCACAGCATCAACCTCTACAAGGTAAGAGCGTGCTGTGGGACAGCAGCTCTGTTGCTGTCACTTGGAAATGTCACCGTGTGATCACTGCTACAAACCTAGGTGTCATTTTGTGTACTAAAATGTAGCCTCTGCCAGTTTGGGAGTCTTCTGTACATAACTGGGTAAATCCTAACGTCCATCAGGACTCATTTTTCCATGAATGTAAAGTTTTTTACTGAAATGAATGATTTATGGCTCCGGGGAAGCACACGGTGACGTCCAAGTGTGTCAGGTACCAGCAAGCTGAAGCTTTGCTCTCTGAGGCATGGGTGTACTTTTCAGTTTCTCTGTACACTGAGCAGGTTGTTTAGTTTTTCTGTGCATCAGTTTTCCACCTGTAAAACAAAATCACAAAATACTCCCTTGCCAGAAAGATACAAACACAAAGGCAGTTGGGTAGGTGTCAGTGCAGTTCTGTAGGCAGGTGGGTATCATGTGGAGCAGTAGCTCAGATGCATGTTTTCTAGGGTTTTTTTTCTGTTCTAACTCTGTTAACAGAGGAGTCTGAATCAGTACCACCATCTTTTGTAGTACTGAATGTTTATATTCCATTTGTATACATTAAAATGGGAATGGGATGGTCTAGAAACCTCATTTCTAAATGGAGGAAGTACCTGTTTCCTCTTTTACAGCTTACTTTTCTCCTTCTTGCAGCTGAACTGTTTTAAAATAAAATGGATCCTTTTCTGCATTTGTTTGAAGTGATTACACTTGAGAAACTTGCTGCCTGAGGCAGTAGAAGGAACTATCACTTCTTATCCACAATACATCCAATGCCACCTTCCCGTGCTGCCTCTGTGGTTCAGGGACTGAGTAAACAGTGAATATTAAAAAAAGATGAATCATTGAAAATGGTCAGAACAGTTACTTTTCATTCATCTGCCAGCAGACCAACCCTTTTTTCCCCCATTTACTTCATTATTGATGTTCAATGTGATGTTGAAGTGAGAGGAAAAATGCAGCGTTTAAGTGAGAGAATCTTTAAATGCAGTAAACCATTGCCTCTTCTGAACAATACTGTGTTTTAAGAAGGGCTTGTAGTTGTCTTCATTTAACATCTAATGATTAAAACACAGAGCTGAGAATTGAATTCTCTTTCTACTTCTGCCAGTGCCTGCAGGTGTGATTTCTCACTGGTGCTGTTCAGGTAGCAAATCTAATACTGTTCATAACTTCAACTCCTAAGATTGTTTAATCCAAAGTGCTGCCAAAAATAATCACCTCCCTTGTCAGGGCTTTGTGTTGCTGTTCCTTGCTGACACCCCTCCTTTGTCCTGTTGTTCACTTTCATTTTTGCTGTGTTTACAGGAATGTCTTTCTCACAAGGTAATTCCCTCCTTGTCCCATCCTGTCTCTTGGTGTCTTTATTTTTTTCTAGAACTGGCACGAGAGTTTGGTAAAGTTTTATTTACAGTTTTTAACTGTGTTTTAGTCAAGAAGCCAAAGGTGTTAAAGTGGCACAGCTGAAATGACTTTCAGGATAAAGGTCAATAAGAAAAAGTGCTATTTTCTTTTAGCATCTTTTATTTTTATGCTGCTCAGGACCAGTTGCAGTCGTGGATTCGGGGAAATGTGAGCCTCTGTCCCAGATCACTCTTCATATTTGATGAAATGGATAAAATGCACGCAGGACTCATTGACTCTATCAAGCCATTCCTGGACTACTACGAGCTTCTGGATGGGGTATCTTACCGACAAGCCATCTTCATATTCCTCAGGTAAGAAGTGGCTTCTCAGGTTTGCTGTCCTGTACACTCAATGCCTTTTCAAACTGCTTGCAGCTGCAACCTTTGTTTCCTCTTTACTCAGCAATGCAGGAGCTGAAAAGATAACAGAGGTGGCACTAGATTTCTGGAGAAATGGGAAGACGAGGGAAGATATACAGCTCAGAGATATACAAAATGCACTGTCTGTGTCTGTCTTCAATAACAAAAATAGTGAGTAAAACTATGATTGCTTTCGAGGTGGTAAAAGTTCCACAAAAGGGATGGGCTGCATTTAGCTGTGTTTTTACAGCAATGGTTTCTACTTGATGTGGCCTTTAGTTTTCAGCTAGCAAGGAGCCACGATGCAGTTTTGGGGCCTACAGAGGGCTCTTGAGATTAAATGAAGGTTAAGGACCTCTCTGTGCACCTGGGCTGACAACGTGTTTGCTGTCCTTTGGATTGCATGTTTTGGGGGAAGTCTATGCTGTGCATTCATTGACATGCTATAGGGTTAAAGAGAAAGCAAACAGAAACCCCGAGAGTAAAGCTAGATATTGCAGTATCTGAAAAAATCTGTAACCAACAAGATGTTTTATTATGGGGAAGCCAGTTCCTTGGCCCCCAACCTACTTTGCCTGTCTTGCTCAGTCTGTTAAAACAAAGCCTTCAGGCAGCTTTTTAGGAGAACAAGCTGACTTGCCAGCCCTGCTGTGGGTGGTTCGGTGCTTCCCAGGTTTCCTCGCACAGGACGTCTGGTGGAAAGGCTTTTTAACATAACTATGCTCTAAAATTAGCATTGGAAGCAAACTTACTGTGCTTTTTAAGAAGGTTAGGTGCAAGCTCCAAAAAAAGGAGCAAGAGAGCTGCTCTGGGAGAGCTGATAAGGGATAGAAAATGTGTTCTTCATAGGTGGTAGAGGGGAACGTATGAGATTAGCATCTGGGGAGCAAGGCTTAAGTGCATTCAGTCAGAATTCATTGATTCAGCTCCAATGGACCACATTTCTGTGTCTGTCCAAAACCTTTTATGCTCAAAGTACCATGAGAAGGAGCTTGTATTTGGGCTTACTTGCCCATTATAGGGCACTAAAAACACAGATGGATTCTTACTGGTGTGTAGCAGAGGGCTACAATATGCCTCTTGCTCCCATTCTACCCTTGGTAGTGTTTAACTAGAGGAGTTAAGCAAACCCCTTCTCTTTCCCTTTGTAGGTGGATTTTGGCATAGCACCTTGATTGACAGAAATCTCATTGACTACTTTGTTCCCTTCCTGCCTCTGGAATACAAACATGTGAAAATGTGCGTCAGGGTTGAGATTGAATCACGTGGCTATGCTGTGGATGAAGACATTTTAAGCAGAATAGCTGATGAAATGACCTACTTTCCCAGAGAGGAGAGAATTTACTCAGATAAAGGATGTAAAACTGTGGATGCAAAGCTGGATTATTACTATGACTTCTAATGCTTTCTTGCTACAACTGCAAAGAAGCAAATTTAACTTAATCACGAAGTGGAAGGACTCCGGACATTTCATCTTTAAGCACTTTTTAAAGAAAGGAACATTATTTTTTAACTGGTGTGTAAATAAGCAGCAGTGCCTCTGCATTTTCATTCTGTCACTAATCATGGCCTCCGAGCACTTCGGCCTCGTGTTGCCCAGGTAAGAACGAACTGTGTTGGGAACGCGGGGGTCTGTGTCTGACTCCATGTCCAAAGACTCCTCTCGGATCGTGTGTTGATTGTCAGAACCCTTTGGTGGACTTGTTGGCACCTATAGAAGGACTGTGACCTGATCTTAGTTGGGTTTTGGTTTGAGGTGCAGGATCTCTAGACAATATCGGGAATTTTAATCGATGTCTCTGAAAGTCTTCATTGGGCTTGTGTGGGGATGTTCCTAGAACTGCATTAAAAGTGGGATATGTGTCTTCTCAAACTGCTTAGTTCCAGTAAAGATAAGGGGAGGATTCTGTAATTAAAATGCAGACTCTTTTATCCAACATCACGCAGTACCATTGTCTTTCTCAAAACAGTGGTAGAAATTGGCCTCCTGCGTGTCGAAGCAAGAATATGAAACCCTTTGGTGTGAAGTCTTCTGAGGGTAGACTTAATATTACAATGAAGTTAAAATCCTTGACTGCCACAAGGTTCCTATTTGGGGTGGGGGGTTATGTATTATGTTGCTCACAGCATGCTCTCCCAGAAGTGATCTCAGAGGGAGAAGAGCGTGCTCAATGACTGCTGAGTCAGCTTCCCAGAAAGGTTGTAACTTAATGAGAAACATGGATAGGTTAAATTTTACACCAAGGAGATGGAAAAGAGGTTTTCCCTCTTCACCTACACGCGGAATTCAGGGACTGGCTTGCAGGGATTTCCCTTTTTTCATCTTCTGGCAATACTGTATGCCTCGAGGCAGGGATGAAGGCAAATGCAAAGGCATTTGAAAAAAAAACTGTGAAATTTGTCAACTGAAGTTCCTGCCAAGAGTGTCGGACTTGTTTCTAAATGTGAGCACTGCAAAGCCTTTTTTTTCACTCCAGTTCCAATTCAAAATAAACTTTTCTCATCGGAAATGTGTTTCTTAGCCACCTCCTGGTGTTCTTTGCATTGAGTGATTTGATGTTGAGGAAGAACATGCTATGTCCCTGGCTGAAGTGTTGGGTTGTGCTTGAATACACGTATCTCCCTTCTGGAGTTCAAAGGGAATAGGAGGAGATGGTGACTCATTGCTACCTGGTGAAAGGGGAACAAATGGAAGTTTGGAGTGGAAACTGCACTTCTAGACCGTCAGTATTAACTACACCCCCAAGGCTTTTGTAGAGGCACTTCCTAGATGTGTATGTGCAGAATAGTATTGTAAAGATTGACTTGTTTTCTAGAGACTAGAAACCCTGCTTCTCATCTCCTCCTCCCACTGTGGTACCACTGACTGAACACCCTGCAGGCTCTGATTGAAGCCACCCACATTTGCAGTGGCAGCATCTTGAAGTTTTCTCTGTAAGAGGAAAAAAAAAGGGTCTGTAAGACTTCAGCTGTCCAGTTCTGCTCTGAGGTTTTGTAATATGCAGATTATCAGTCCTCGTATGCGCCAGTGAATGAACGCTTTGAACTCAGGTATTTATCTGCTCCTTTGACCTCCTGATTATAACAAATGACTGGCTAATGGAAAAAAGCAGACCTGAAAATGATAAACTTCTGCTGTCTGGTACCTCCTCATGAAAAGAAACAGTTCAGCCAAGCAGCACTGTGGCTTTCCCAGCATTAACTACACTCTTAGATCTGCCTTATGTGCCATTGCAGCATTGATATTAGCATTTGGTAGCAAATATTTAATTATATCACAGCTCTAAATGGCTTAGAGTGGGTGGAAACTTCCTCTAGAGGGGTGTAGAAGTGATGTTCAATGGGTGGAGACTGCCTCTGTTTAATCTGTTCTGTCCTTGGAAACTGCAGGCCTGGTTAGGAGCATCTCCATCTGGGTGAAAGAAAAGTGTGCCTGAAATCCCTCCCAGACTTGATCCTGTCATTGTTCCTCCCCTGTGTGGCTTCAAAGCTGAGATCCTCACTCTGTCCTTCTTGCTGTCACTGGGTAACTTTGGCCATTATTCCTTTTAACTGGCCACTTGAAATTGGATCAGACAACAAAGGAAAATGTCAAATGAGGGAAAGGACTGACCCTAGAGTCCCTTGGCCAGTTGAGGGCAGCAGAGCAGTCACCAAGACTGAACTGTTTGTTTGTACCAAAGTCCAGCACAAGCAACTGCTACTTCAATTCAGCCTTCTCCTACAGGGAATGCTCCAAGAGTTCATGCCGTGCTCATAAAATTAGAGGCTGTGGTTAAAATGCAGCGATGTGTTAAGTGCTGCTTCTGACAGGAAGAGCAGCCTGGCCCTAGAGATCCCTCTGCCCCATGCCCTGGGCCGAGCAGCCGAGCTGTCGTGTGCAGTGCTGTGCAGGCATGGTGCAAAGTCCCCATGAACAGGACAGCTTACACCTCCCATGAGCTTCCTTGTGCATAGTTACAGCTCAACACATGGTTCACAACAGCGTGAACAACTGACTGTTCAGTTGTACCTCACTTGAACCAGGCTCTTATTTACACACTGGCTTTTTTTCAGTGCTAGAGAGGCTGCAGTTGCTCTGGCCCACAGAGATGGGATGAAAGCCTTTGCCAGCTAGAGGAGAGGTGAAGAGCTGCCTTGAACGACAGCTTTCCAGACACAGCACAGAGAGGAGGAAGAGTTAAACTGCCTGAGGCTTATTTGTCCCACAGTGCCTGGCAGTATGGTTGGAGATACCTGTTAAGGACTATGAAGCAGAGCAGGCAGAGACTCTTAGACTTTTTCATAGGTGTTTGTTTCTACTGAGCTGTATTTAACTGCTGAATGCCTTATGGTGCTGTTGGATGACTCGACGTGCTTTAATATCAACAGACTATTTCATCTGCTTATCTATTATAAACAGTTTTTTAAGAGTAAAGGAAGTTTAACAGAAAGCTGCAGTGCAGCTGGCTGAAAACTGCATAAACTAGGACTCCTCTATAGCTGAAAATGATTAAACCAAGAGAGAAAAGTGACTTCAGATTTATTCCAGCTGCAGCACAGTAGTAATATTTAGTGTTTTGAAATTGCAGGAGTATTTTGTGTCCAGAGGAACTCAAACTGGATGTAGCATTTAAACCCATGAATAAGTCAGTTAATAAGCAAAACATGACACACAGAAAGCAGCAGTCCAATGTCCCAAGGTTAACATCCAGCTAGCATTTGCATCATCTGGAGATTGCATCAGCATGAGCAGTTTGCCAGCATTTGACAAATTCCACGTGGAGTTGTAAAAGGCAATGGACACTTGAAATTTAGAGCTCAACATAAATGCTAAGCTCTCTGTTGTAATTTGAATTAACGTAGTAGTATTGAGACCTCTTGAGTTTTGCATCACATCTTAAAGCACATTTAAATACAAGTGAGGAAGTAGATGCTGCAGCACAAATAGTCCAACCCCTCGTACCACTTCAAAAAACACACTGTGGTTAACCCAGTGATAGGCACTTGTCTTTCACTACAGTATTTAAGCTACAAGTGATGGATAACAGAAGAGTTAAAGCTTACAACACAATTTTAAACCCCAGTCTTACCGAGTGGGTGAAGGTTAAATCACCTTTCCCAGCTTCCTAACCCATCACTCACCCTTCCACACAGACATTCTTTAAAAAAAGCTACTATAAAACATACTTATCTAGTGAAGTATGGGATTGGTGATTGCTCCCATTTCCCATACTCCCTTCTCTGTGGCTCTCGAGGAAGAGCTCTGTATTCTTGCTTACACTTCAGTATAAAAATACACTATTAAAAATAACTTCTGCCATTAAAGTGTCTTCCAAGCAAGGTGAGAGCAGCATTACCCACCCCTAGGCTATGGGGTGTAGCTGGGGAGGGACCCTGAAGGTCCTGCAGCCTTCAGGCAGATTTAACCTGACAAACTGTAACAGCCGAATCATCACAAGAGATTTTTCTCATTAACAACAGACTGGCCTAGTGTGCTGCAAGTCAGATCTCTCGGCTGGGTCCCTCTGCTTAGGAAGACAAACACCCTGGAATTACCACACAAATTCACCTAGCCCCCTTAGTTAGAAGAATATAAAGTTTCTTTTACAATTTCTTTTTCCCCAAAGAAGCAGAGGGACAAGCAGTTACTTTCCCCTCATACCCTTTCTCTACTGTTTAGTAACAGATTTCCCTGAGCTCATCATGGCTTTCCATATTCCTGTAGCAGCAGCTGGGATATGATGCCACAGCTCAGACATCAACTCTCACCATGCCCTTCTGTCCCTGAATAGCTGACACTCGTTTGGAGGATGAGATTCTGTGTTCTGTGAAGGATGGGAAGCCTTCCACCACACCACCTCCAACACGTCAAGGTGCTCACCCTTGCAGACACATCATAGTCCTGCACATACCACACATCCCTTCACTTCACCAGCCCATGAACAAGAAACAGGGAAGGAAAGTTCTCCTTTGCTAGAGGGAAAAGGAATGAATGCTTAATAATCCCAGCACCTGGAAGAATAAAGCAGGAGAAGCTGTATCCAGTGCTATATAAGCATCACACTCAGAAATTCTCTATAGGTTAAAAGAAGATTAAAAGGGGCTAGATGTGGGTACCAGCCAGCTCAGAGATGAACAGCAGAATGTTAAGCTTTAAAAAAAAAAAAAAAAATAAAAATTACAAAGCCCACACAGCTCCCTCTGGTATTTTCACCAGTCCCTGCAACAGTAAAAAAAGTTCGAGTGCAAATACACAGATTTCCACAAGCTCTGAGAGTGCTTTGGAGACCTGAGGAGTAATCAACCTTTCACATTTCCCATCCCGATGTCTTCGTGAATATCCAGCTTGGCTTGGACAGTCTTGCAGCCTTTATCAGAGTAGATTTTCTGCTCTTTGGGGAAGAAGGTCATCTCATCTGCCACTGCTTGAACCACCTTCTCATCGACAGCGTAGCCACGGGCTATCATCTCAGCCCTGACGCACATCTTCACGTGCTTGTGCTCCAGGGGCAGGAAGGGGACAAAGTAGTCAATGAGGTTCCTGTCGATGAGGCTGCTGTGCCACAGTCCACCTGGAGGAGTTGGGGGAAAGGGACAGCAGGGCAGGGTCAAGAGGTGAACGCCATGTTAGGAAGTTAAAGGAATTTCCCATTTTCAGGGGAAAATGACTTACTATTCTTATTATTGAAGACTCCTACAGATAGCATGGGCTCCAGGTCTTTCAGCAGTATCTCTTCCCTGCTCTTTCCACTTGTCCAGAAGTCGAGAGCTGCTTTATTAATTAAGTCACCCCCTGCATTGCTGTTCACAAAAGAAAAACGTACAGTGGTGAACACAACTGAGCCAGAATTTTTTTTAGCTGGTTACACGTATTACCAATCTTGGTGTCAAACAGATCTCCACAAGAGAAACCATGAGCCAAAGTTTAGGGACAGTCCCCAGTTTTTTAACTAGCTGTCAGTGGGTGGTGGGCTGAGCCCGGCCAGCAGCCAAGCACCTACACAGCCCTTGCTTATTCCCTTCTGCCTCAGTGGGATGGATGGAGAAAATAGGAAGAACAAAAGTGAGAAGCCTTGTGGGTCAAGATAAAGACAGTTTAATAGGTAATGAAAAGAGGAGGAAAAAAACAAACCCAAGGAGGGGTAAGGGATTCATTCACCACCCCCATAGCTGGACATGACATGACCATGACATTACATGGTATTGAATATTCCCTTGGCCAGTTCAGGTCAGCCTGTCACAGCTGTGTCCCCTCCCATCCTCTTGCCCAACCCAGCCTGTGCAAACACCGTCTGGCAACAACCAAAACATCGGTGTGTTATCAACACTGTTTTAGCCACAAATCCAAAACACCAGACTGGCTGCTGGGAAGACAGTGAACTCCATGCCAGCCAGACCCACACAAGAGCTCACAATGCACCCCTCTGTCTTTATAGAGGGTCTCTGCTCCAAAGCAGTTCTTTTGCTGTTCCTTGGATGAGGTCCCATAGGAACATCATCACCATCACAAACACAGATTTCTCTCAGTGTCTCAAAATGACTGAAATAGGTGCTACAGACCTGAGGAAGATGAAGATGGCTTTCCTGTAGGACACCCCATCAATCTGCTCATAATAATCCAAGAATGGCTTGATGGCATCCATGAGACCCGGGTGCATTTTGTCCATCTCATCAAAAATGAAGACAGAGTGGGGACAGGCACTGACGTTGCCCCGAATCCACTTCTGAAGTTGCTCCTGGAACAAGAGGGTTAAAAACACTGAAAAAACTCAGTTTGTGCAAAATATTTGATGTGACAGCCTCTAGGGACACCCTGTCAAATGTCAGCATCACACACTCACTGGCTGTATTTTTCTCTGAAGACACAACCATAAACTCTCTGATTGATCCCTTGAACGTTTGGCACTGAATTTAAAGGTGAATTCTTTTCCTGCCTGCAGATGAGACACCTTCTCCTACTTTCTGCTTGGATAAAGCACAAAAAACAGGCTGAGATGGGACATCTTAGAGAAGAGAAAGCTTCATTTAGTTTGTTTTTAAAGAAAATCAGTGTTTCTTCTCCCATACAGAAACCACATCTATCAGAACATCAGTTTTGGGTACTTTCAAACATTAAAACAAGAAGATCAGAACGCTGCAATGTCAGGGAACAAAGTCACTTGGAAAATCTCTCATGCAGGTCACACTTTCTCATGGCACAGTGGGTTGGCCCAGCCAGCAGCCGAGCAGCCCAGCAGGATGGGGGAGAAAGGACAAAGAATAAAAGTGAGAAAATGAATAGGCCAAGATGAAGACAGGTTGATAGGTGATGGAAAGAGGGAAAAAACCAAGCAGAGGGAATCACTCGCCCCCCTGACACGTGCAGACCAATGTGGGGAGAGAAAGCAAGCACTGAGGCTCCGTGCAGAAGCAGCCAACACACCAGTATGTTATCAACATGTTGTTTTGAGGAGTCACCTCCATCCCAGTCAACCCACAGTCCTACTGCCGGGATCCTTCCCTAACGGCAGGCACAGCAGAGATCAGCAGATGGCATCAGCGAGAGGGCAGCACCAGGAAATCACTCTCGGTTTAGATTTCCTGGAGTTCTGTGCCTTTCTCTTTCACTTTCCACATGTATGTCCCCCCCAGCTCTCCTGAGCACCAGCTTTGCAGACACCCAGCCGTACCCCCCAGCTGTCACATCTCTGGGGCACAGCACAGCACAGCCACCAAGCCCCTGCAGCCTGGGGGACTCAGGTGACCTTGTGTCCCTCCTCACCTTGTAGAGCTTGACATGGTCCTGGTGGGGGAAGTGCAGGGTGGCCAGGAAGAGATGGACGAACTTGCTGCGCAGGCCGGCGGGGTGGACCTGCTCGGCCAGGATCTGGCTGAGGAAGTTCTTGCCGGTGCCGGCCCAGCCGTGGAGCGAGAGCGTCAGTGGCTTCTTGGGGCTGGGGTTGTTGCTGAAGCCCATCACCGCCTTCAGCACCACGTCCTTGGCCAGGTGCTGCCCGAAGAGCTTGGCATCCAGCTGTGCCTTGAGTGCTGCGGGGAGAGGGACAGCTTAGCATGGCCACCAATGGGTGCTGGTCACTGGCCATCCCCAGGTGAGCTCGGCATGGCCACCGATGGGTGCCAGGCACCAGCCATGGACCAGGTGAGCTTAGCATGGCCACCAATGGGTGCTGGTCACTGGCCATCCCCAGGTGAGCTTGGTGTGGCCACCAATGGGTGCTGGTCACTGGCCATCCCCAGGTGAGCTCCACGTGGCCACCGATGGTGCCCACCCCCCAGGAGAGTGCCGAGTGGCCACTACTGAGCGGCAGTCACTGGCCACGCACCCGGCG
>VZRW01010564.1:25944-57545 GCA_013398125.1 Aegotheles bennettii
CCTGCCCTCACCCCAGAGCCACCCGGGCCCCGCCAGCACCCCCAGAGCCACCCAGGCCCTGCCATGGCCCCCAGAGCCACCCAGGCCCCATCCTCTGGCCCCGTCCTTCCCCTTCACCCCACTGCATTTTCCCGGAGACACCGGTGCCAGTGCCACCCCCACACTGTGCCACATGCAGCCACTGCCTCTCCTCCTTCCCCACCGGGCACCAGGGCATCCCCATGATGATTGAAGTGCTGAAAGGGTCCAAAGCTGGTGTTAAAGTGGGCACAAGAATAGAGAACATAGCAGCAGTCAAAAGCTTCATGGTGGGAACTGAAAGTCAGCCTGGCTCAGCAGGAAAGGAAAGCAAAACAGAAATTGCAGAGTAACTTCCTGGAGCGTGAAGTTGTTCAAGAGGATGGAAGCCAAGTCTCCTGTAAGCTGGAGGTGTTAATGAGTAAGCTGTTCCTTGAGAACCGAAAGTGTTGTGAACAGAGCACTGCCACAAGGGTAGAGTGAGAGTTTCATCAAGGACAATCCCAGCTCTGAGTGGAACCTCACTGAATCTTAACCCAGGTGCTGAGTGGTCTGGTGATTAACCAAGAGCACAGCCATGCTTGGTTTGGGCTTCGTTCAGAGTGGCTTCTGCCCTGAGCATCGCAGAGCCCAGCGAGTTCCGTACCAGTTTCTGTACCAGTTGCTCTGCAACTCACAGGACTGAGCATGTCAGAAAGATGCTTTGAAACCAAATTCTCAGAGTGGATGCTTCATGATAACTTCCTGATCCCCCCCACACACTGCCAAAGAGGCGTGTTTGCCAAGGGGAAGGACAGACACTGGAACAGCTTTCATTTTTTCAGCAAACTCTTCTTTTTTTTTTAATGAAAAAAAATGTGAAAAGCACTTTTAAAAGTAATTCTCATTTTATTTCTAAAATCTCATTGGAAAAGCACTGAGCAGCATTATTTAGTATTCAGAATACACGCTGAGGATTTGATGTCTCTCTTGAAATGAGCACCCTGTCCTGCTGACTGCCGAGCACCTGGGAAGCCCCTTGTTCTGTTGTTCCCTGTTCTGTGAGAGTCCTTGCTGTCAGCTGCCATCGAGTCTTGAAGTGGGCACAGCTTAGGCTCTGGGCTCGTTATTCCAAGGTAGTTTTCCCAGATGATTCACCTTCAGAGGGGTATCCTCAAAGTCCCAGGGTTCTGGCTGCTGTGATGTAAGGGAATTAGAAGTTAAGGAATGGGTTAAAAATTGATCTATTAAGAGCTGCTAACTAAACAATGCATACTGCTTGCTTAAAATTTATTGTGCCTGCCAAGGGAAGAAGGGAGGACACCAGACCAGATAAAGAAAAGATATGAGACTACGGATGAGAGGAGGCAAGGACACAGTGCCCATTTCTTGAGACCTAAACCAGTGGAAACCAGCTTGGTTACTGGACCGTGGCCAAAGAACTAGAGAGCATGCTCAGCACAAAGGGGTGAAAAGTTTGAGCCGAGGAAGACCTCTGACTTCATCCTTGGAGACCCCTGCCCGCGACCACCTGGAAGCGCTACGCAGGCGTAATAACATGAAAATGACTTTTAAGCTCATTATAATACGAAACAGGGACAAGTCATAAATATGTACACGTGTGTTAGGTAATGCACTGAATATGTAACATGGAACCACATAGATCCTGAGTAGAGTGTGCTGAAGGGCACGCATGGCTTTGGAGGAGTTATCCCCCATGCGTCCCAGCGCTGAATAAACAGAGCTACTGCACAACTCACCAGTTGTGGAGTCTTTCTGTAAATCAGCTGGGGAGCGAACACCTGGGCTTGCTGGGCTTTGCTGCTGCAGCCTCTCCATCAGAAGACTTGGAGACTGCGTGGAGACCAGAGGAAGGAATTGACAGCGGAATACGCAGGTTTACACATTGCCTGGATTCTGTCAGAGCACTCTTGAAGTCAACTCAAGTGATACTTTTACAAAGGTGGTTTAATACCGCTGAAAAAATGCTGGGAATTTCCCAGCCAACTCCAGCAGTCCTCTGCATTTGTCTGCACTGAGCACTAGATGGGGTGTCAGACAAAGGTTTTGGTCCGGGATTTGCAGGGTAGAACAACTTTGGCAGAAAACTGAGTTGTGCCTGAGAAAAACAGAAGGAAGAGTACACATCTGCTGAGCTGACCACTTGTGTTATGAAACGTGATTTCTTGGGATACCACACAACCCAGGGTTCATGGAAAGCCAGAGCCCCGCAGGGAATTTCAGCAGGGGACTGAGAACAGCCAGTCATCTCACAGAGGAAAATGAAGAGTTTGAATAAAACAAACAAAGCTGTTTATCTGTGATCTGTAGATTTTCTTGGCTGTACATATGAATGAAAGGTGCAAGCAGGTTGTCTTGCTCACCTCACAGACTTCAGCAGATATTTCACCATTCCCTGTGGCAACAGAGTGTGGTCCCATGAATACTGAAATGCATCCTCACCTCTGAACCTCTCCGGGATAAAGGGCAGTGCCAAGTTGTGTCTTACAAAGGGAGAACCAGTTTCAGGATTTATGACCCACCCTTTCAAATTTGGCTGGTGTGGAGCATCTTCTGACTGACGTGTGAAGGGGGAAGATGAGATGTCCACAGTAAATTTTTTATTGTGATCTTCTGTCCTTTCACAGCGTCTCAGCAGCCTGGAAGGGACTGCATTTCCCAGGACACAGATAGGAAATGCTAAGTGATACACTAGAAACAGCACAGAAACAGAGAATTACCTCATCCATGCAACAAGAAGGGGTAACATGGGACACATCTATAGATCTTCTCCTTTCCATGTGGGAGGGAGGTGGCATATATTTCCTATACAACAATAGGATGTATGCTGCATAACAGGTACCAGATGGGTGTTTAAATAACCTTCAGCTGCAACATGTCATGCTGTTATCTCATTATCCCTTACAAGTTAAATGGGTTCAAGCTGGGCCCGGACATGGATGAGATGTCTAATAACAGTGGTGAGGCTGACATTGATGGCAATTTCCTTGAACAGCTGTCTGAAAGCTCCAAGTGGAGCACAGACCCTGCAACACACAGTCCACGGTGCAGTGAATGTTGCCTGTTGTGTTACGCTGATGAAAGTGTTTGTTCTTCTGCCTCAATGCCCTCCTGTGTTCCAGGCACAGAACTGGCATCCTGGCATGTATTCACACTGCCCTCCTGACCCACACAGGGGGTGGTGGTGGTCAGCCAGCAGTGGGGCACCTGGAATCAGCTGCCACAAGCTGAAAGTACTGAAAAGTTGTAGCAGAGAGCTTTCAAAAAGCATTTGGTGGGCAATAGTTGGCTCGGGGTACCTGTGGTTTGTGGTGTTGGGCAGCAGTGGAAGTGATGTGGTGGGAAGGCGAGGGTGTGGAAAAGGTAAGAACATGGAGGGAATTAAAGGAAGAGGGAAGGTAGGGATTTGGGGAGCAGTGGCATGAGCTGGAGGATATGGGGTGTTTGCAGTGCTAAAGCTATCGTGATAGGGCAGGCAGTGGAGATGGGGTGGGTGTGTTGCAGAGGCAGAGATAAGGGATGCAGAGGCAGAGTACTTAAGGCCAAGGATGAGGAGAGAAGAAAGTCCCAGGTGACTGGCCTTACTCTGCCTTCAGTCTGTTGAAACCTGCCAGCCAGCCACAGTTTGATTTGTAGGTTGTTAGTTTAAAGCCAGCATTCTCAGGACGTCGAGCTCACAGCTCCATGGCAGAGAGCCTGGAGAATTTGGGATACGGCTGGTTGGCGTGGCTCTGATCTCAAGGCAGTGTACCTTGCAGTTGGCTGGTAAGCCAAGAAATATAATGTCTCCAGCCAGGGGTGCTATGAATCAGTGTTGCAACCCTGCCTTGAGTTCATGGAGTGCAAGAGGTTTCCAGGTAAGAATTGTAGCGTCAATGGATCAACGCTTTTCCCAGGAAAAGACCTGGGGTTTTTTTGTTGGAGAATGTGTAAGCTCCTCAATATTTCCCAGTACTTTATGAAAGAGGGTTGGTAATGTGACTGCTGTCTTGCAGGAGGTTCTCAGTGAAGGTTTCTAATTGGAGAAGAAAAAGTGACAGACTCATTTTTCCCTATACTCACTTTAATTTCTACCTAAATACGTATCTTGGTTTATTTTTACCTTTTTTTCCCCTCCCCTCTATGTGTGGTTTGGGTTTGTTTTCTTTCCCTTCTTGAATTTCACCATCGTCTTCCAAGTGCTCCTTATCCTAAACACAGAGATGAGGCAGTGACAGGAAAGGGCTGCCACTCTGACGTACATTGGGATCTTTTAGAGGTGAAGTTGTGGTGGGCTTTATCCAAATACAGAGCCTGGCTAAGCTCTGAGGTCTGCGCCAACGCTGTGGAAAGGCTCTGAATCACTGGAATGTGTTCGTTGACCTTTCTATAATGTGACAGTAGCAATAACACAAGACACCAAAATCTACATTAATGTTGAGCAAACATTGTCTAATCCTAGCAACACCCAGGGAGTCGAAAGACTGTCATCCTTCTCTTGCAGGCAGGAAAGTTGAGGTTTGCAGATGATGAAAGTTCTTCTTAACGTGGTAATTCATAGCAAAGGGTTTAGCAATTCTGCTCTGTCTTTGAAACCTTTACTCAGGAGCTTGAGCCATGATTTGCCTTGGACAGGCTTAAAAACCCTTGTCTGGGGTACAAAATCCCAGAGTCCCTTGGGTTGGTGTGTGCTGCTGTGCTGTGTGAAGAGGGACAGTCCAACAGGGAAAGGTATGGATGAGCTTGGGATTTGGGTGAAGTGGAACATCACATACCTGTCCAAATAAATCTGCTGGTGTGAGATACTTCCACTGATCGTGGCTGAACCCTTGTAAAATCCTGATGTACCAGGAGGTTTGTTTGGTTCTGGTTGCTGTCTCTAGAAGATGCAACTGAAAGGTTCTTCCCTACAGCAAGAGAAAGGATTTCCCATCCATATATGCAGCCTTAAAGCCCTTTTGCCTGAGCCTGTGTTGCAGCCAGAGCCTCACCATGCTTTATAAGGAGAACAACCAACCAGCCCTGAGGATCTTGCAATGTGTGGGTGCAATGGTTGGTCCAGACCGGAGCTTTACCTGGTCTACACTGGTACAGCACCTCCCCAGAGCAATCTGCAGCAGCTGGGGAACAAGCAAGGTTTATCAATGCCCTTTGGCCATGATGAATGCTGACAGTCTCTGCAGAGGGAGAATAAAGGGATTTTTAATCTGATATCCAAGTTGTTTTCAGTAGGTGGAGCTGCACAGGTTGTGTTACCCGCTAGGGACAGGAGTGAAAGGCAGGGGAGGTGTTCAAAGCCACGCTTGAGCTGCAGCATTGGTGTGGGTGAGGAAAGCTGCCATCTCACATTTCTTGCCTCCCGTGGGAACTTTCTTGAAAGAGAATGTTTATAGATAAGTGGAAGGTGAGAAGCTGGCAGGGCACTTCTCTGCTCTGAACAGGGTGAGACCTAGTGTTGAAACCTGGTTGATCTTTCACTCACACCAACAGTGATGGATGGAGAAGGTCTTTCTCAGAACAAGCACGGGGAGCTATTTACGTGCCAGAGAGCCAAACTGGCTCTGCTCCTCCACAGACTGCTCTGTGCTCCAGAGGGAGAAGGGATGGAAGGAGGCAGCCCTTTGCCTTTGGAAAAAACGAGAGGCTTCTGTTCATGTGTCCGGGAGATGCCGAGAGTACCACGGGGACAGGCTTTGAGGAGAAATGGTTTTTGATCTGTAGCTGGGTGATCTTAACAAGTGTGCATTTCTAAAATGGACTTTCATGGCATAGACACACTGCAAGCTCATGTAGGTTTTGGTGCCAGGAGTGAAGCAGTTAAGGTATAGCTTGGAGAAAATTGCTGTTAAGTGTTTAAATACCAGTGCTGCAAGGACATGGGGGTTCAGGTGGGTGTTTTGTGTGCTGGCTTGGGTGTCTGCTCTTGCAGGGCAAAAGGATACAGCAGCTCAGGCTCTAATGGCACCCAAAGCCAGGTGCAAATAAGCAGCAGCCACTGGTGGACCATGCAAATCCACCTGGGCTGGCAGCTGAGAGAGCACCCTTGGGGCAGGAGCTGAGGAAAGCAAAGCAGGGTGCGGGGACCAGTGTTTTACCAGCCTCGCCTTTTCACCCCTCACTGCTCCAGAGCTGGCTCTGCTCCTGCCTAATTGCCTCTGGGCTCTGATTTGGAGGCCAGTGTTGTGAAAGATGGAGATGAATAATGTATGAAGTGGTGTGATAGACCCAGTGGACGGGGCTATCGGGCTATCGGGTTGCACTTGCATGCTGGCAGTTAGACTCTGTTTTGACTTGTAAACTAAACACTCCTGGGGCAGACATCCTCTGTGGTTTAGTGATTAGATCTGGGGACTGCATTTGGACTCCAGGGGTCAAGTCAAGGTGCTGACACCCAGCTCTGAGCAACACTGGGTAAGTCACACCATCTGTCCTTGCTGATCCCAGGCATGTCTCTCTGTGACATGGACAAGAGGGGAAGGAGATCCCATCAAATGATGATTATCATTGTCTTAATTTAAATTGTGTTTTGTTATGGAACTTATTGTCCCAGGAAGTAATTTATTTTTAACAGTTTGGACAGTGACCTGACGCATGTAATTATCAAGCATTACCATCATGTATGACCACACATTTGCAAGAAAGAGAATTAAACCTTGTGCTGTAGGTTCCTCATTGGTGAGATGGGGGTGCTGTGAGAGCCTGATTTCACCCGCCTCAATCCTGCCTTTGGTTTTTTCCTTTCTTTTTAAAATTGAGCCCAGAATGTGAAACTAGAGACTCTTCCTGTTTGGCTTTGACTGGGCTCCAGCCTGAGTCTGGGACTTGCTTTCTGGTTTTGCTCTCCAAGGCTGGCTTGGAAGCAGCTGGAGTGGAGTAGCTCTTGTGTGAGCCTGTCTGCTGTTTGTAGCGAGAACAAGAAATAGTAAGAAAACTTTAGACCATATTCTATCTTAAAACTTGAATTCTGTTGCAAATAATAATTTAGGGATAAAAACTGTGTGAAAGGGATGAAACTTTAGCTTGGTGAAATAAGAAAACACTGTGCTCACATGGCAGAGGAGGATTGCTGCAGGAAGAGAATTATAGGGCAAGAGTAACGCTGCACCCTTGGTTCAGTCATGGGCTCTGATGTGGTGAGTGGTTTGTATTTCATCCAAAGCACATAAGGTGGTGGTGTTATTAAGCAGACATCCCCATCCAACGCTTTGGGACACTTAGGTGAAAGAGGATTTAAAAGTGCTCAGTAGGTTTTGGGTTGGACTAGAACCAGAGGCTGTGTTTGGCTTGGGGTTTGCAAAACTAAACACCCTGATCTTTCACCCATCTCCTGTGGAAGAGCCCTAAATACACCTCACTAACTTCAGTCTTGCAAAGCAGCTATTCCTGCTGTTATTCCTATTCCTCTATCTCCAACTCGTGCTTGAATAAAGACCCCTGCCTGGTTTTATTCAGCTTTAGTGGTTGGCATTAAGGAACAAGTAGGTTCACCAGGAGAAAACAACTCCATTCCATCCAAACCACTCCATTCAACTGACAAAAAATGTCATCGTGTGTTTTTCTAGGTTCTTTCTGGATTGGTTGGTTGCTTTGTGTTACGGAAAGATGGAAAAATAAAATCCAGGAGCAAATTTTAAAATTGTCTACATGTATGAGAGTTTGGGAAGGATTTTGTAGCTTAGGAGCATTAACTCGAGTGGCTGCAAACAGACGTTGAAGTCCACTCACTCAACTGACTTGAGTGCTGCAGAGTGAGGAGAAAAGCATCACACTGTAGAGGAGCACCTTCGGATGGTTCTGTAAGTTGGACATGAAAGAGCTCTTGGGCAGGTAAATCTCACAGAAAGGCTGGAGCCACCAGCAGTGCTCTCATCCCTTCGTGTCATTCCCATACATTATATATGGGGATAGATTCATCGATGTTAAATAAGGATGGAGGGCCAGGGAGGGATGTGAAAATGTTCTTTTTTCCAGGAGATATCTAACAGGAAGAAAAATGTGCTCTGCTAGAGTAAAAGATTAAGTGCAGGACTTGCGTTTCCAGATATTTTTAAAATGTGTGTTTGAGAGCTGGGAACCCTGTGGCCAACAGCGGAAGGAGTTGAAAACAAGAGAATGGAGGTGCTCTACAAAGAAGAATGTTAAGTCTGTGATGATGGCATAGCAAGAGAGGAAACTATGGTGAAGGATTCAGGAGGGCCCCAGAGAAACAGAAATGAGCAAGGCAGATCTACTGCTGGATGGCTGCACAGTGAGTGTCCCAGATCTGT
Source organism: Aegotheles bennettii (assembly GCA_013398125.1). NCBI lineage: Eukaryota > Metazoa > Chordata > Aves > Caprimulgiformes > Aegothelidae > Aegotheles > Aegotheles bennettii. Next base: position 34,209 of record VZRW01010564.1, read on the forward strand.
AAGAACATAGTTGGAATTCCTTCGGTGTGGGAGTAGCCCCTCCAAAGTACTAAATAACTTGGTGTGGAGTCACCCTGGACCCCTCACTGAGGACTCCAGGCTATTAGAAAAATGAGCTATTAGGGAGCTGAAGGATGGTTGGAGTGCAAGGGGTGAAAGGAGTTGGCAGTCGTGTGCTGGTCATCTGATTGCTTCAGCATCAGAGGGATAATCGAAAGGATGACTGGGATAATCAAAAGGATGACTGGGATAATCGAAAGCATGGAGAAATATCCTTTGAAGAGACATGAAAGTGAATGGAACTGTGGTAAAGCTGAGTAAGAGGTGATTTCACAGCCGTGTATTGGAGGAGGAGTACACAGGCAAAGCTGAGCAAGAACTGCTGTTCCTCCTAACCCCCCATGTGTCACTCGGTGACATGAGCAAGAGGGGAAGGAGATCCCATAAAAAGACTATTATTACCATAATAACCTAAATTGTGTCCCAGGAAGCAATTTAATTTCAACGGTTTGGACAGTGACTTGACACATGTAATTATCAAGCATTACCATCATGTATGACCACACATTTGCAAGAAAGAGAATTAAACCTTGTGATTCAGAGCTTGATTTAATCTCTGACTTCAGAAGACTGGATGAGCCAGGGTGTATGGGGCCAGAGAGACTCAGTCCACTGCTGGCTACTACAGGGACTTGTACTCCCTGGAAACCACATGAGCCTCAGGCTGGTACAACCCAGCGAGCTCCCTGCTCCTCTTGAGGAGCAGCAGCACCCTTCCACCAGCAAACACACACACAAACTTCCTCCAGCATGGTATGGTGCTTCCTGCCCCTTTCTGTTGCCCAACTGCCATGGGACAGCTCTAGCCCTGCTCATGTGGCCATAGCATCCAGTGACCTCCAATCCCAACACCCGTCCCACATCTGCCTTCCCACCTGGATTCAGCTTCTTGTTCAGTTCTGGCTGAGCTGGTGGCACTGTCAAACACAGAAGTGCTGTGCTAGACAGATGCATTCTGCTGCTTTGTAAATATTTGTAAGGAGCATGTGTCTCCTCATGGAGAGCAGTCAGGGATGCATAAACACAGGGTGGAGCAGATTTCTGGGCACACATCGTGGATGGGAGGACATAGCCTGCAAATCAGGAGAGTAATCAAAGCGTGGGACCTGGGCAGGTTCCTGGAGTCCTGCTGGTGGATCATTCAGGCGGGGAAGAAACCTTGGGACAGTTAGTGCAAGCACCATTGCCTGTGGAGTAGCATGGAGAGGTTTCTCTGCTTCCTTGCATCATTCAGACCAAATTCTGGTCTGGATAAAGTTGGGGAATCGCTCTGGGAGGTTGTATGGTCCTACATCCCCTTCCCATTCCTCACTGTGGGCTTGGGAAATATGCACTGACTGTTTTTAACTTTGAAGAGCAGTGGATGCTGTACTGCACAGGGTATGTAATCCCTGCTCTGACATCCAGGCAGGAGCCTGTGAGCTTCATTCTCCTCTCCTTATCTCCTGCTGCCTCAGTATGTGTCTCCTGCCTGGGCCATGCTCTGTGAGTGCTCCCAGCGCTGTGAGCAAGAGGGTGGCTGGGACAACAATGCAATAAAAAGCTTCCAGGCAATGGGGGCTGTAAATAATGCAGCTAAATAACTCCCTGCTTCCCAGGCTGATTATAGGCAGGGTGTTTTTATTATTGCATGTGGGGGTGTTTGTTAATAAACGACAGAGTTGAGACCTGGACCAGCTTTCTCCTGACCACTGAGATGCTGAAGCAAGCCCAGAAAACACATTGTGCATCACCCAGTGCAGGAAAAGGAAAGGGAAAGTTTTAACATGCCTCTGGAGCACAGCTATGGGCTGAAAAGGTGACTCAATTCAAAAACCTCAAACGGCTGGGAAGCTCTGACTTCTGCCTAAGTCAGAGCTCCCAAGAAGGAGGCCCTGCTCTGCTGCTTTAGGAAGCCCAGCCACCCTCCTTCTGCCAAGGATCTTGTTCTCAGAGCATTTAGGAGATCAGCATATGTGATAAAGAGATTTAGGAAACATGACCTATGAGGAAGGGTGGGAGGAATTGCTGCTGTTTAGTCTAGGGGTGATGGAGGGGACACTGAGAACTCGGCGTCTTAAAAATAAGCTGTGTTTTGGAAAGCTTTGTGGTGGGTGAAGCTCTGTGGCAAGGCCATGCAGGAATGCTCTCAGAGTCAGTCTCACCAGGATGGTGGAGCCATTCTGAGCTGGGGTCAGGGCCAGGCAGTGGAGTGCTGACCTTTCCATTCCCTCTTGTGCTACCTTTCCATGTCTCTGTAACAACTAGAAAAAGCCTTTCTGTTGAAAGTGGGACTTAAAAAGGTTTAAAAATGGATGAGCTCTGAAGCCTGCTGTCCTTCCTGGGTTTCAGGGTAGGGTTAACAACCCACCTGCCTAAAAAAGGTCCCTGTTCTTAAGCTAGGCACCCTATTGCTCTCCTGAGGGCGAGCAGATCACAGATCAGATCAGCACATCACAGCCCTTGGTCAGGCACTGACGAAGAGCAAGGCCGTCTTGGTTTGTTTTCCACTTTCCTTGTTGAAGCTGCACATCTGCTGGTGAACATCAGGTCTCCTTGAGGCTGAAATCTGGGGCCACATCTGCTTTCTCTCCCAAGCCCTGTTAACGAGCCAGTGCTCCTAATGCTATAAGAGATGCCCTGATCCCCATTGCTCCATCACACGGCACGTGGTGGCAGGACCGTGCAGCATCCTTTACCTCTGCTCTCCTTCAAGAGCATCCCACCAGGGAATCTGTATTTACGGTGTAGTTTTCCAAACACTTGGAGCCTAGGAAAGATTTCACAATTCTGACATTTCTGGCAGCAGGATTTGTTTCTCTTTTCTCCCAGCCTGGCGGGGAAACTCCCTCTTTTTTGGGCAATAACATACATGGGTTTTGCCTGTTGTTTACAGCTGATGGGATCTGGGGTTTGAGAAGAGAAACACATCCCGAGTCATTGCGGTGTGGCTAAGTGAGAGAAATGTGGGCCCAAGCCCTGTTTCCCACCTTTGCCCCATCACAGTGGTGGCAGGTGCAGCTCTACCTAAAGCCAGATTTTAGACCAGCTGGGGCAGAGGGAGAAAGCAGGAGAGAGGAGGAATAACTTCCCCCAGCCCCTCTCCCAGCTGGGCTGCATCCCTGAAGGCACGGAGCAGCATAGCCAAGGAATTCTTTCCTCTAAGAGAAAGCCCAGGCATGAATCCATGTGAGGCTCAGACTAAGAGGAAATAATGTGCCTCCCACATGCTCACAGCCTGGTGGCCTTCCTTCCCGTGTCACCTTGCTGTCACAGCACAGGGCACATCGTGGCTCCCCTGCGGCTGGGTCGGGTGGGACAGCTCGGGGCAGGAGGGTGGTTGAGAGCTGGGAGCAGGCAGGAAGGAACAGTGGATGGAGCTGGAAGGAGAGCACAGGAGGATGTGACACTGCCTCTCACTTGGCCGTGGGCCTGGTCCCTGTCCCGGGGCTGGCTGAGGAACAGCAGCTTCCTCTGCTCCTCTTTGCCTGAGACCCAGAGCTGCCGCACCTCTACCCCTTCCCCGGGCCTCTCCTGCTGGCTTTCTCCTGCTGCAGGCATCTGGTCTTCTGAGTGTGAAGGACTATTTGGGTGAGTCTCATCCTACATTCCTCCTGCCTGAGGCCTCTCAGATAGCTCCAGCCAGTACAGTCACTTGAAAATGCAAACCAGACAGAATCTGCCTGAGGTTGCCAAAGGCTGAAGCATCCCGTTTGTTTCAGGAGATGCTATTGCTGGTGGTTTTGCTGCTGAGGGACTTTGCAGTATCTTCTCATCCTGCATGCTGCAAGGAGCAGTGAGGAGCCCAGGACCTGGGGGACAGGGAGCTGCAGGTGGAGCAATGGGGTTTCATTCATCTGGGGGAGAAGGTGCATCGCCGTGGTGTGGCTTTTCGTGCAGTGAACGCAGGTGGAGCACCTTTCTCTTTAATAATTAAACCACTCATGCCTTGAAAATGTTTGATGAGCCAGCACAACCTCCTGTGGGCAGCCGGATTTCCTAGGGCAAGTGCAACCAAGGGCAAGCGATCACTGGGGCAGGGCACATCTGCAGGCTCCGAGGCTTTGTGCTGGGAGCAGCAAGAAGAAATGGCAGGGAAGAGGAGCACTCGGAACAAGCTGGGAATGTGGCTCAGTGCTGCCTGGAGCTGTGGGCAGGAAAAATCCCAGCCGGGCTCTGCACCTTCTCCAGCACGTGGGAACACACTGGAGAAGTGCCACCCGCCTGCCTGTCTCCTCCAGGGTGGAGCGGTCCCCTCGGGCTCTCCGCCCAGCCCAGGCTGTGGGATGTAATTGCTCATTTGGGAAAATTTTGGGGAATCTGAGCTGTAATTGCCCAAAGCGTCTGCTGCCCTTTGAGCTCAGGTTGGAGCCCGGGGCCGTGCCATCCCAGCATGCCTGCCTGCTCTGCACAGACAAGGATTTATTACACAACCAACCCTCTTATGTTGCCGCCACCAGGAAATTCCGCAGCACAGCAATAGTGGAAAAACATGGAGTTATAATGCTGTAGTGTATTTCAGCTGGTCAAATAACTAACAACCTATGTGGGAACGGAGGGTGATTTTTTGTTCCATAATCTTTCCAAAGCAGGATTGTTATTTAGAGGCTTTATTTTTAAGTACTTTTCTCAAGCACCTCCCGTGAATTTTTCATTCCTTCTGCCTGCTGCAACTCAGTTCTTCCACCAGAAACCCCTCCATCTTTTCCCCTGTGTGGAGACCCTAACTTGATGACTAAATCTTTTAAAGCCTACTCCTGATTCTTATTAATAATTTCTCCAGAAAATGCAGTGTTTTCTGCTAGAGGTGTTGGGTTTGGGTAGGTCTTGTCTTGGGGTGGGACCTCTTGCACTAAAGGCTTTAAGACACAGCTTGTAGTTTACAGACATCCTGCCCTTAGGACTTGGTCTCTTTCAAATGGCTCTGTCCTAGCAGGATGTGATCCATGGAGGAGGATCAGATTGTTAATATTAACAGCCTGCTTCCACCCAGATTAATGGGATTGCTGAACATGCTCCTGGCAGCTGCGTTGCCTTGGGTCAGGAAAGCCAGGATGATGCAATTCTGGATGTGTCCTACCTGGCGTGAGACCCTTCAATGTGAGAAGTGAAGAGCTGGGATCCCCTGGAGCATTACACCTGCCTTCACAGGCAGCTTCTGCCCCTCATCCCCATCCCCACTGGTGCTGTGCCCACAGATGCCAGCTCTGCCTGCCAGGCTTCAGCTCTGTGTGATGGTGAAAGGTTCTGAAATCCATAAACACATGGAAAAAACAACTTTCTCTGCCCACGTGGGTTTTTATACACCACGAAGCCTGCCCAGCACACACAACACCCACGCTCGAGTCTGCCCCAGGGGCTTACGCCTGAACAAACTCTGCTTCTTGAGCACTCTGTTCAATTCAAATTTGTGCCAGTTGCTGGTGCAAATTATGCAGAGCTTCCTGTCAGGGGTTGAATAATGCTGAGGAGGAGAAAGTCTGTCTGGGAAGCAGGAGAAGTCCTGGCTTGTCTGCAGGTGGTACCAAGCTTGTGTGTATTCCTGCTGCTCAGCGAGGCGTGTTGGCTGCTTTGGGAGGGGGAGAAGGTGAAGGAAAAGCCAGAGAGCCCCAAGGGCTGGATCCTCAGCTGGTGAAAACTGGAGCAGCTCCATGGAGGACGTGATGTGTTGGTGAAGGGTCTGGCTGCCTGCCCCAGCCCCAGGCTCCCAGGAGAGCTGGAGAAGGGACTGTTGGAGAAAGTCTCATCCCTCCTGCAGGGCTGGTCCTCCCCTTGCATCACCCCAGGCCTTGGGCACCGAGGTCTTCTCCACTATGGGTTTGCATCCCATTTGGGATGTGGCTTTGGCATCAGCTGCTTTTGCTTGGCATGACTGTTTCTAATGCTCTGCTGAGCTCCAGGGAGATGTGAGTGGGCTGGATGCAGGTCAGTCACAACACAGGACTGGGGTTTAGGGTGAACACCCCATCCCTTACCACACTGTTTAAATCCATGTGTCTGCTGCATGTCCTGCTGTCCCCATTCCCACCCCTGGGGAAGCAGCATGATGGAGGCATTCCCTGCCTGGCTGTGGTGCTCCACGCCAGGCTGTGCTGGGACCTCACCCTGACACCAGGGTGCTGGGGACCAGCTGCAAGTCCCTCTCCCATGAAACCCAGCATCTGGGGGTTCCAAAGGCTCTCTGGGCACTCAGATATCACGAGGCTGAGCCAGTGCATGGCCATGAGCTGGGCAGCACCATTGGGTTTTGCAGGACCAGGGCAGAGCAGCCCCAGGGAGGGAGATTCAGAAGCAAATGTGAAGAATTTGCAGATGGCTGGGAACAAACCTGTCCTCTTCAGCAACAGGACCAGAGCCTGGTCCTGGGCTGAGTGCTACGCTCGTGTTTGGATACTCTGGACCCTCTTGGAAAGGACAGGATTAGTTTTGCTCAATGGGCAGTAAAAAAGTTAAAAAGCCCTGAAGAACAAAGCCAGTCCTAGAGACACTAACGCTTTGAGAGATGGTTTTATAAGTGACAGACTCGGTTTTTGGTGCTTTTTTTGTGGCTTGAAACAATTTTTTTTATCCTAATGTGTCAGTTAGTTAAAAAGCTGCTCACATCCTCAAAGCCTTCATTTTCCACTCAATCTCCAACAGTTTCCATTTGCCTGAAATAAGTTATTTTTTCCTTTTTTTTTTTTTCTGTGTAAAGGAACCAAACCCCAAATCCAGCCCTTCAACACCAATAAACCTGGAGAGCTTTCAGCCCCCATGCTGCCTGCTCACTGGGGGTTTGCTGCTGCCAGCAGCGGGGCCAGGGCTGGGGAAGAAGGAGTTAAAGGTTTGCATTGGAAGAGCAGCCCAGCTGCCTGCAGAGGCTTAGATCCCACTCTTTCTTCACCAGTGGCTGATGGCTGGGGAAAGTCAGCTCCAAATTCAAATGCCACTTTCTAGACAGAGGACAAAATTGCACCCGACTGCCCTGATTCAGCCTCTCGGAGCAAATTGGGATGAGCTGGCTCTGGGGCCAGGAGGGCTGGTGCTCATTTTGATTTGCAGCTTTGGGGCTTCGTGGTCCATGACCTGCCTGGTTGTGCTTCCAGGCTGGTCCCTCTGGGAGATGGGCGCTGGTGGGGCAAGGTACAGCTCTGTCCCCTGTGCCCCATCCCTCGGCAGGTGGCTGTGGAGGGGAGGGCTGGCTGCCTCTGCCACTGAGCGCTCAGCCCGCACTGGGCGGGACTGGGTTGTACTGGGAACGCTGCCACGGAGGGGTGGGCTGTGGGATCAGGGCTGGAGGGAGCGCAGGAGCACAGAGCTGGATGCAGCTGAGGTAGGTGCCTACCTTCTTCCTAACTTCTTCTTCTTCCCAGGGCTGAGCAGCTCGTGTCGTGGGTGAGCAGTGCCCGGCTGGGCGAGGGATGCTCTGTGCAGCTCCATCCCTCTGGGCACAAACAGGAGGGGACCTGGGGCAGGAGGATCATGGTGGGCTGCTTTAAGGAGGCAAAAGGTTGAGCTGTGGCCAGGCTGAGCCTTGCTGTGGCCCACATGGTCAAGGGGGCTGCATCCCAGCCCGGGGCATCACATCCCCGTGGAGCTGGTGGAGGCAGGGAGTGAGGAGCAGAAGCAGCCTGCTCTGCATCCCGGGCTGGAGTTCACTCACCGGCAGCTCTATTGCATCACTTACTCCTGTCTGTCCTGAAAGGCTCTACGGGGGCTGTGGGCTTTTGCTGAAGAAACAGTGGTGACTTCTGTTGTCTTTAAATGTGGCTGTTCCTGCCCCCTTTCCCGCAGAGCCCTCTCGCAGCCCAAGCAAGATCTCCGCTGGCTCCGAGTGCTGCAGGTGACCGAGTGGCACCTTCCCCAAGATGATAGAGAACAAAGTGTTCATGTCATTTACGTTCTACAGCACAATCCTGATCTTAAAAATGTACGTTGTTGCCATCATCACGGGACAAGTGAGACTCAGAAAGAAGGTAAGATCCAGTTTCCTTTTCCTTCTTCTCCCTTTCTGGCTTTTTCCTTGGGTTTCTGTTTTTCTTTCTTCTTTTATTCCTGTAAAGGCCAACAAAGTTTTCCTGAAGCAAACTGAATTTTCTTTGACTGAAGTTGAAACCAAAACACGTTTCATAGCTGCGGCAGATAAATATCTTGCTTCTCTTTGGATCTTTTTGTTTGTTTCTGCCATCTGTAGCTTGATGTTTATAATTTCCGAATCCTAATCTAAATAATAATTTCAGATCTAAAATGCCACGCAGGTGAGCTGCTTCTGGACTGTTTACAGTGAATGTGCTGAGTCTGGAAGGAAAGGAGGGGGGAAAAAATAGTTTTAAGAAGAAATCATTGCAGTGGTCTTTTTTCTTGCAATATAGCAGAAAGCTTTTGTGCTTTTGGCAGCTGAATTGCTGCGTGAATGCTCCAGGAGAGCAAAAAGTCGTGGGGAATAAAAACAATAGCTGGAGGAAATGGTTCTCAGACACAAGGGAAAATACAGGGAGGACCAGGAGCTCTAGCTGGCCCCAGGGGACAGGGTTAACCCGACCTTTTGTTGCCCGCAGCCTGAATTGAACTCATGGCAAAACTCAGCTGCCTGTAAAATCTGTTTTAAAGTGTTTGAGGAGTTTCCAACTGCATCAGTGTAGCGGGAGGGAGAGCTTTCTGCTCCCAGATAAAACACAAAGATAGATATTCCTGTGCTGTAGCATCACTGTAATGGATGATTTGGCTTCTCCCCTTCTGTTTCTGAATGATGCTCCAGCCCTGGGACAGTCTGGGCTTTTAACACGATTAAAGAAAGCACCAGGGTCCCTTCCAGGCTGCACAGTGAAGCTGTCCCGTGTAGCCAGGACCCTGAGCACCAGCTTCTGAGCATAGGTGGGGAACTCATATAAATAATTTTTGTTTGTAACCTCGTTAGCATAGGCTCAGATTTCTCAGGGGCTGGTTTCAGTCACACAGTGTCACTGCCAAAAAGCCAGCCACAGAATGTCCTTTCTTGGTAGGGTGAACTAAGCTGTCAGTCTGGGTTATCTTCTGGATGCCACACTCAGTGTCTGCAAGCTCTGTGCCAGCAGAGATCTCATTGGGTGCTTGGCCAGTTTTCAAGGGATTTCACGGGGAAGAATGCGCTGGGATCAGGCTGGAGCTCCCTTGAACCCCCCAGTTTGGGACCTGCTCAGCAGGCAGAGTTGGGTTTTTCAGAAGATAAGGAAAACCCATTGGGAGGTGAAGGGTTTAACCCCCAGGACCGTGCACATGGAAGTGCAGTTGCTCTTGTGTTTGGAAAGGGTGGGGAGAAACTGGGACAGGAGGAAATCCCCATGGTCCTTAAAGATAGGGACCACACTTCCACCTGTGAAGTTCCTGAAAACATTTCATGTGTTTATACTGTGGGGACTCTCTTGCAGGCATTTGCAAACCCGGAGGATGCTCTGCGTAACGGGGGGCTGCAGTACTACCGGGAGGACCCCGACGTGGAGCGGTGCCGCAGGTGAGTCCATGGCAGTGGTGGCATTGCCCCCGTGCCACAGGGTGATCCCTGGCAGCTGCTGGCAAAAGCACAGTGGGAAGCAAAAGGGCTCATTAATTAAGTAATTACCTAGGTGGGTTGAATGCCTGGAGCTCGGCTGTGGGACCCTGCACACTAGAGCAGTTTAATCTTTAATGGGAACATGGTGTGTGCTGGAGCAAGGAGACATGGAAGGACCTGGGTTTGGGTCCAGCAGCCAACTCTGACACAATCGGATTCATTCCATGATGCTCAAAGTCTCATAAGGACTTGTCCTGTACCCACACCCAAAGGCTCCTTGTGCCCTGCTCCGTCAGGATCACAGATCCCCCCAGATCCCTGCACAGCTTGGACAGAGAACCGTGTCCAAGTGCTGCATGTGGCTGCCTTTCCTGGGGATTTGGGAAGAGGCTGGACATGATTGCAGTAAATTCTGCCTCCTTAATGGGGTAAACTCTGAATCTTCAGCCTCCTCTGAGGGGCTCACAGTTCCTCAGGGGTAAAACTTGGGGTGGTTCAACCTTGGGCTTGTTGTGCCATCCCCCTTACCCAGAAGGATGTGCCCCAAGTGTAGGGCTGGATCGCTGGTGACGTGCAGGAAAGGGGCTGGAGCTGTGCCCTGCTGTCACTGAGCTCTGCTGCGGGTGTGGGACCACACTGCTCACCTCTCACTGCCTGCAACATTTGCTTTAAAAACCACCCAGTGCCACCTAACCCCCAGGCTTCCAGAGGGAGGGGGACAGCAAATGTTTCCTTACCAGGAAAAAGAAAATAATAGCAGTAATAATAATAATAACAACCCTCTTTTGATTAGTCAGAAATGACAAACTTCCATAAAAATAAATAACTGGAGCTGCAGCAAAGACCTGGGGAAGTCTGGGATCTGACTGGTGCAGTTAAAGCATGGTCCTTGCTGATCTGTTCCCAGCCCTGGGCAAGGCAGATGAAGCTCAAGGGGTTTCCCCTGCACGAGGGTGATGTCAGGTTTTCTTCTCAGGCATTACTGGGGGGGGAGCAGAGCCATGGGGGCTGCTGGGGTCTGTGCAGGGCAGGGGCAGAGCAAGCGGCAGCAGGAGGGAGGTTTCCCCTTGCCTCTTGGAGAGGCCCCTGGCTGCGACTCAGCTCTTTTCCTTCCTTTCTCCTCCCTGTTCTTCCGTCTGTCCCTCCAGCCCTGCTGAACCTCCGAGTCCTCAGGGCGTTGTTCAGGTGGGGCTGTGGTGGGTGCCGGGCAGCTGCCTTCTCCTGCCATGGCTGACACCAACCATGCTCATCACCACAGTCCTGGCTGGGCTGCAGGAGGGTTCCGTGGTGGCACTGCAGAGGTGACACTGGCGTGGGAAGGCAAGTGAGGCCCTGGGCTGGGAAGGGAAGCGGGTGTGAGTGGGCAAGCCTGTCTTCATGTCTGGAAAGGGGCTGGCTCTGCCCAGGGACCGTCTGGCCAGGAGGAGCAGACAGCTTCCTTCAGCTCCTCTCCATGCTCCTGGGTTTGGCAGGGAATGTCTCCTCCGTGTCCAGGCTCTGATCAGCTCATCCCCACCAAGTCCTCCTGGCATCACTGCTACGACAGCAGGACTTGTTTTAGTGTCTCGTGTAGGCCAGTTCCTCTATGCTTTCAACTGGGTGTTGAAAGTTTCTGATGGAGAAGCTTTTGGCAAACCTTGGCCTGAAGAAATCAGTGTTTGGTGGGGCAGCTGCCAGGGTGGACACTGCCCCATAGACCTGACTGCAGGGGAAGGAGAGGGGGCTTAAAACACAGCCCTGCTTCTTTTCTGAAGTCAGTTTTCAGCCAGGTCTATCCCAGCCTGTGACTGAGCCTCCTAAAAATCCCGGCCACTTCTCAGCTCGCATGGCAGAGCAGCACAAGACATCTTTGCATCTTCAGGGAAAAACATTGCTTCATTTTCTCTGGGCTTTGTGAACATTTAAATGCCCCAGGACACAGGAATGGGGAAACAAGGGCTGTTCTTATCAAGGCTTCATCTCTGCCTCTCAAACCTTCAGAGATGTGGGGGAAAAGGCAACTGAGCTGGCTGTGCTGCTGGATCTGTCCCCAGCAACCACGGCACCACCCGAGGCCCCATCTAAGCACAGGGATGGGGGGCTGTGTGGCAGAAAGCAGCTCTTGCACCACAAGGGGACAAAAGAAGGGGAGGCAGAGGTGGTGTGAGGGCGAGGAGAGCCTCGATGCTTTGGGACTGATTTCCCTCCTTGGAAGCTTGAAAGAGTCCAGCGCAGAGCCACAGAGATGATGAAGGGAGTGGAACATCTCCCTTGTGAGGAGAGGCTGAGGGAGCTGGGGCTCTTTAGCTTGGAGAAAAGGAGACTGAGGGGTGACCTCATCCATGGTTACAAATATGGAAAGGGTGAGGGGCAGGATGATGGAGCCAAGCTTTTTTCAGTGCTGACCAATGATAGGACAAGGGGCAATGGATGCAAACTGGAGCACAGGAGGTTCCATGTGAATATCAGGAAGAACTTCTTTCCTGTGAGAGTGCCAGAGCACTGGACCAGGCTGCCCAGAGAGGTTGTGGAGTCTCCTTGGCTGGAGACATTCAAACCCCGCCTGGATGTGTTCCTGTGTGATGGACTCTAGGTGACCCTGCTCTGGCAGGGGGGGTGGACTGGATGAGCTTTCGAGGTCCCTTCCAACCCCTAGGATTCTGTGATTCTGTGATTCTGTGAAGGATGGTGCCTGGGGGAGGAGGGACACAGCCCACGCTCACGGCACCATCTGCTCCCGTTCCAACAGTGGTGAGGTGTGTGTGGTGGCAGGCGATGCCCAGGAGGGTGGGTTTGGTCCCATCAAGTCAACAGGCCATGGTGGAGCCACAGCAGTCCCTGCAGCAATTAAGCAGGTGCTTAAGGGGGTGCAGGGGGTGCTCAGGTTGCTCCTTCCTGGTCCCCCCGTGGTGCCATTACAAAGAGGGGCGAAGCCACAAACCCTCCCACCCTGGGAGTTTCTCCTCCAGAGAGACTGTGGTCTGGAAGCTGCCTGGTTGTTGTGTAACGTGGCCACATCTGGGGCCGTGCCGTGCTGGCGTCGCACCAGCTTTCAGCTTTTTGCAGCTTTGCAGGGTCTTTGTTTTGCTTTGTTTATTTAAAAGCTCTAATCCTCGAGCTGTCATCCATGGCAGCAAAGGTGTCCCCGTCACGCAGGGCAAGCTTCGGGAGTGCAGCATCCCAAGGGAGAGACAATGGGTGTGAAATCCCACTGCCTACACGTGATCTGACTCCTTTGGGTGCTGCATCCACCCCGTCTGATGGAGGCTGGGGCCAGCTCTACCCTGGGCTGGATGCTCTGGCTAGAAGGCATGGGAGATGGCAGGGAAGCCTGGTGGAAAAGAGCAACTTTATCTCCCTTTTCAGGGCCCACCGCAATGACATGGAGAACATCTTTCCCTTCCTCTTCCTTGGAGCCATCTACTCCTTGCTGGATCCCAGCCCCGCAGTGGCCAGGATCCATTTCCTCATCTTCTGCGTGGGGCGCATTGTCCACACCATCGCCTACCTCCTGCAGCTCAAGGCACCCACGCGCTCCGTGGCCTACAGCGTGGCACAGCTGCCCTGCTTCTCCATGGCTCTGCAGATCCTCCTCGCCACCACCCCATACTGGTAACCCCCGGCCAGACCGACCATCCAAACCCCTGCATCCTGAGCTCTGCTGGTTTCCCTGGCTGGACCGGGTGTGCGTGTGCGAGTGTGAGTGTGTGGGCACGTGGGGTGTTGCCAGGGAGGTCACCTGCACCCTGAAGATGCCCAGTGCAGCCTTGATAAAGTCCCCATGCTGTTGAAATTGGACAGGGATGTCACCAGAGAGAAGGGGCACATCTCCCCATGGAACAGGAGGGGATGCAGAGGCAGGTTTCTCTCACCAAGGGTGGGAGGGGGAAAGCACCCAGACTGCCCTTGAGGAAGGGGTTCATTGAGGGGAAGGTTTTCTGACCCAACTGCATTCGGAACTGGGAAGGGGAAGATGTGCCCTTTCCCCTTGGTTATGAATACCCTGTGAATCAGGAAGGGAAAATCATGAGGGTCCCATCCCACGAAGTCTCTTGGTAGGTGATGGCAGAGGGGGGTTATAAAACAGCCACCCTCCTCCTGCCCAGCCGTGTGGGGCTGCAGGGAGGGGGGTCCCTTAGGTTGCATCTCCTGTGAGGAGGACAGGAGACAGGTCCCTGCCAGGCAGCGTAATGTGGAAGTCAAAATCTCAGGGGTGATGTTGTGAAGCCACCAAAACATCCAGTGCTCCCAGCACCACCTCATCTCATGCCACAGGACCCAGCTCCCTTCCTGGGAGCCTCACTGCAGGCAGGACCCTGCCTGGACCAGCAAGGATGCTCCAGGGCTGGTTTGGAAGCTCCCAGCCAGCAGCAGCCGTGGCTTCTCCATCTCAGTCTCACCGTGGCAAGGTGCAGAGGAACATGCCTGGAGCAGCCAGCAGGCATCGCTTACCCCGTGGAGAGCTGGACACAAAGCTCTGGGACTTCTACAAAGACTGAGATGCTCACACAAACCAGGGGGTTTGCCATTGACAGAGCTTTCTCCCAAGGGTGGTATCTGCATTCACAGGCTGCTGGTGCCTGAAAACACACCCAGGGCAGCAGACTGAATTTCTCCCTTTCTGTTTGGAGCCTTTCTCTGCCCGCAGAACGGCCGTTGCTATTTAGGGAATGTGTTGTGACCGCTTTGGGGGTGTTTTCTTTCAGCTGTTCCCTGCTGCCCACTGCTGCCGAGCCGTGTGCAGCCTGGATTAGCTGGTGTTTGCAGAAAGCTCTGGAAATGAGCAGGGTGGCTTTGAACTGTCCCGTGGGAGAAAAACCACTGCTCTGCAGTGTCACCTGAAAGCGTCATGTTGGAGAGGAGAGGCTGGGACCAGGGCATCACAGGATGACAAACCCTCCCAAGCTCCTCTGCCATACATCTGTCCCACAGTGCCAAGGGCTGGTCCAGGCACCATCTGCAGGCAATGGAGCACCCTGATGGAGGACAGTTCCTTCAGTGCCTCCTCTCTCCTCTGAGGACAATGCAATTTTTTACTCAGATCACAGGGGGAAACCAGAATGAGCAGAAAATAAATTCCCCTTCCACCTGTCCTAAGACTAAAGCTGTTCCCTCAACCCTGCTGTCCTCAGAGATGTTCTTACTGAGACCTCACTGAGAGGTGCACAAAGCACGGGGTGACACACCAGTTCAAACCAGTACTCTGAGCCCTTGTCCAGTTTGGGCAGCAGCTGCTGTACCAGTAACTCCAGACCCCAGTGCAGATGTGGTCTTGGGCAAAGCTGTTTGGTGAGGTTTGGAATGGAGTGCTCTGCTCTCCTGTGGAAGGGAAGGTGGGCAGGGCTGCAGGTTCAGCAGTTTGCTCTTGGCCACTTCTCATTGACACAGCCTCAACAGATGGCTGGGTAACACATACCCCTCTGAACAAGCCTTTTCTGCCTCACATGGTGCAGAAGGTCTCGAACTCCTGTACGTTTCTTTGCTGCTGCACATGCATCCTGGTGGCAGGAAGCAAATATTCCCAATAAAAACAAATCATTGTGCTCTGATACATCCTTCCTTCGGGAGCAGCAGATGCAGCTGGGGAGCAGCTGGGCCCAGCTCCAGCAGGATGGCTCCCCAGCTGCTAAACCCCACTGCAGAGCCTGGAGTGCCCTGGGACTCCTGAAGAAATGTCCCTTTCCTCTGGGCTCACCTGTCCTGCAGAGGAAGCTCTTTTCCAGGTGTGCATTATTTGTGCTGATCCTTTAAATTCAGCAGAGCTGGGACTTGTTACAAAGCTTGGTGTTCCCTTGAGCCTCCATCATCCCAGCTCCCCCAGAGCAGGCTGGTGGTGTGAGATGCTTTGTCCCAGCTCCTCACACCCTGCCTGCACTCACTTGGGTGCTTCTTGCCTGTGGAGCCAAGCTGGTGCCTAAATCCTGGAGGGCTGGAGAAGTTCAGGTAAGATTTGGTTGCTCAAATGTCTGTGCTGATGGCTTGCAAATCAGCTGTCTGTATTTTTCAAGCTCAGTAGCCCCCTCTTTTTGCTGGTAGCTGCTGGGAGGAAAATGCCTCATTTCCCTGGCTTTTCCCCTGTTGTCTTAAACCATTGGTGTTTGGGAGGTGCTACCCCATTGGTGTCTGTGTTAGCTGGTTGAGGTGGACAACACAGCTCTACTTGATAGTTTTTCCTTCTTCCCCTCATGATTTTGCTTCCAAATAAGAAAGGCAGTGGCTTTTTAAAATGGACTCTCTCCAATACGTGTTGCTGTGGTTAGAGATGTAGCTGGGACTGAGGTTTTGGCATGGAAAGGAAGAAATGGGGCTGCAAAACCCCCCAGTCTCCAGAGCTGCCAGCTCCTTCAGCCTCTTCCATACTGCCTGTTTGGTGCCTGGGGCTGATGCCCTGCTCAGGGAAGCAGAGGTTACACGCAGAGCTCTGCTTTCTTCTTTTTTATTAAAAAAAAATAAACCCTGCTGTACTGGCTGCAGGGAAAAGCTTGGGAACGTGAACTCTCCTGGCTCCAAAAAAACAAACAGAGAAAGCCCACAAGGCAAACTTCAGAGAGGCCCCACCATTGTGCTTATTTTGAAATGCTGCAGAGGTTTGTGGGAGGCAGGATGGAGCCTGGCTCTCTGCTGCCTGCTCAGCCCAAGCCCCATCAGGGCTCTCCCAGGACCCAGGTGGTGGGAGCCACTGTCTCTCTCCTGGGCACAGCTGGTGTTTGCTGTGTGCCAGGCAAGGGATGAGCTAAAGCATTCCCTGACACTTCCCAAGTCATGTTCTAAAGCCCACAGCTCCCCGTTTCCTACTCTGGCATCAGAAGGATGTGTCCCACAGCTCCAGGAGAGTGGGGATGGTGCCTGCATCTCCCAGCCTCTGGGTTTTGGTGTACGTTGTAGGTGCCAACAGTTTGGTTTTCACACACTGAAACCCACCTGGGACTGCAGAACAACACAGTTTGGTGCTTAAATATTTGAATATGATTCACGCTGCCAGTATGTGCCTTCCCCCCACCCTGCTGAGCCAGAGGTGTCTGGAGGTGGGGGAAAACCAAGGGGAGACCCAGCACAGCCCCTTCCCTCCCACACACTTCCAGCCAGCTCAGCCCTAGGACCCCTCCTGCCCTTGAGCTTTGGGCTTACCCCTTCCTTACCTGCCTGCGTGGCTTCCCAGCTTTCTCCTGTTCATCCAGGCCTTCCCCCTTGGTCTAGGACCAAGGTTCCCCTTGGACACCTCTCCTGTGACACAGGTCACTGCCTTCTCTGCCCTCCCCAAATCTCCCAGTTCCTCCAGCAGCTGTGGGGCTCTTCCATCTCCTGCTGTGGGGTTTTGCCACACAAATCCCGTTATTCCTCATGAGGAATTCCTGTGGTTTGTAGGGAGTGTGAGAAGAGCTGGCTTTACAGGTGTGGACATCCCAGAGGTTTGTTCCCTGGAAGAGATAACGGCATTTCCCTGCTCCTCTCGGGCAAACGCGGGGGTGGAATTGGCACAGGGAAAACTTTATCCATCGGGATTTTTCCTACCCGGCCCTGGAGCCGAGCTGCGACACGTCCCCCGTTTGCCAAGTGGGTGCCAGCTCCAGGCAGGGATGAGGGAGCCGGAGGGAGCGTCCCTGGCCCCGTGCGGGGGCAAAGCAGCACCACGGGGGGGTCCGACCCCGCCGGGTCCCGCGGGCCGCTCCGCGCTCCCTGCGCGGGGCTGCAGCTCCCTCGTGTGGCTGCGCGCACCCGCTGCGGAGGGGCCCCGCACCCCCAGAGACACCCCCGCACCTACCCCCCGAGCTGGGCACAGGCCCCGGGGGGCGCCTGAGGTGTTGGGGGCGGATGGATGGGTGCTGGGTACCATTCCTCGGGGAGTGGGAGGAGGAGGAGGAGGCTCCTCTCTGCTCCCGTGCCCATCAGCCCCCCCGGAGCTGGCAGAGGTGATGCTCTGCCTCTCTCCCAGCCACTCTGCACGCAAGAATTCATTCATACAACAACTCTTCCTGGGCTTTGTAATGCCCACTACAAAGGGAACTCTTGCTTCCTCCCTCCTTCCCGGCACAGAGCATCACACCCCAGCTGACAGCGACCATCCAGCTTCTCGAAAGCTTCTCTGCCTCTGGAGGTTGCTCCCTGTCGGGGTTTGGAAAGAAGCAGCAGTCAGCAAAATATCAGCTGCAGGGAGAAGGTGCTCCTTGCAAACGGAGCACGGAGTTCGGGGTGACCATCGCATCCTCCAAGCCAGGAGGGGCTCAGCTGCTGGGAGCTGACACCTTGCTGTCACGGCCCTGTGTTTGTGCAGCTCGTAGATGGTGTCAGTAGGACCTGAAGGGTCTCTGGACCTTCTTGTTGCCACCAGAGGGAGAAGGGCTCAGCGCAAGGGTAGCGGGAGAGGAGGATGCTGTAACCAGGAGATGCCTGCACACCTCGCTCGGGATGGGGGTGACCAGGCTGCCGTCCCTGGGAGCTGGGAAGTTGAAGTCTGCCCCTGCACTAATTTAATTAGAACAATTTTGTATTGTCGTCAGCATCGGCTGCGAGAAAAAAACAGAGTTCACATTTCCCAGCTTGGGTCAGAAACAAGGGAAGGGGATTCAGGGAGGTCCTCCCAGCAGCTGAGGCTTGCCCTTTAGCTGGTGGAAAACCAACTGTTCCAGGGAAGGAAACAAATAATCTTCTTGCAACCTTCCCTCCACCTGAAGTTGTGGTGTATGGAGGGAGACCAGCTCTCCTGCAGAAATCTGTTCTAGTGATGGATATGTCTGTGCCAACCACTTCCTAAGGAGGAAAAAAATCCCCCTGTGCTGGAAGAGAAGATGTAGCATCAAGCCTTTGGGCTCTTCATTGGCAGCCTTCCCCCCAGCACATCCCTCCTCTGTGGAGTGCAAACCCTGCCAGGTGAGCTGCAGCTCTCCATGCTTGTCTGTCTCCTGGTTTGCAGACCCTGCAGAAGTAATCCATCAGCCCCTGGGAGCTAGCAGACCATGGGCTGAGACCTTCTGCTCTAGTGGGACCTGAACTGAAGCTGGGACAGTTCAGGCAGGAAATAAGTGACATATTTCCAGCAGTGAACAGTAATGAGTCACTGGAAGAATCTGCCCTGGGATCTGCAAGCTCTTCGCTTGCATGGGTCTTTTGGTTTGGGGCTGGATGCTCTCCAAAAGGATGCTCTGCATTGGCCACGTGCTGAGGACATGAGGGTGCTGCTTGGGTAATATTCTCTGCCTGTGGCTAGGCAGGAGACTGGACAAATGACCTTAATGATCTACAAGTCACTTATTGAACAAATAAGTGTTTACAAAGCAGTAGTGGAGTGGTACAACAGGGACAGTTCAGCTGGTGTGTGGGGCTGTGGCTGGTTATGGCTCTGGGCTGCACCTCCCACAGGTCAGATCCGTAAATCATGTGTGGGTGCCCCGAGTGCCAGCGGCCAGTCATGATTCTGGGCACCAACACAACTCCAGGCACTGAGATAAGATCCCTGTGTCTCTCTGGAGTTGCCCACTGCACCAGAGATGGCACAGTGAGCTCTGTGGAGCATTGTGGAGGATTCATGCTCCTTTCAAGCCTTTCATTGAGTGGCTCCTTGCCAATCTGCTGAGTCCCCAGTGAGCCTGGGCTGCCCTTTGGGTCCTACATCTCACCCCCTCAGCCTGGCTCCCTGCCTGTGTGCCCCATCAGTGCCCAGCCTGCAGCTCACCAGGTTAATGGTGTGGAGGATGGAGCCTGGAAGAGATGATAGATTCTGTGCTGCACTTGACCGAGCAGCATCTGAGTGCCTGGATGTGCCTGCAGTGATGGTGTAGGAGACAATCTCCTTATTTCTCCACTGCTTCTAATTCCCAGAGCATGTCCAGACCTTCACCTTGCCTGTTTCCGGCTCCCAGGGCTGTGCAATAACTTTCTGGTGGTCTCTGCTGGGACCATTGATGAGCTCTTGTCCCAGGAGAATGGGATGTCTGTAACAGATGCTCTTCCATGACATCTGTGGAGCATCAATTAGTGTTTGCAGGTTTCCACCCCCATTTGCAATGATGGATTTGACCTGATAACCTAGCAGCAAGGGGCTCTGCTGCCTGCTCCTGGCTGAGTCCAATCTCAGTCCATTCCTTTGCTGCTGGAGGGGAATGCAGGGGCTGCACCCAAGGCCATGGGTGTGAACTGGGATGAGCCTTAACACGAGCTGCTGCTTCGTGGGGAATTTGTGAGCTGCCCAGGGCAGGCTCTGAGCTCTGCCCCTCCCAATGGGATTTTGAAGGGGAAAAGCAAACCGAGCCTTCTTCCCTGACACCCCTTCCTCAATAGCCCACATTCATTATCCTGGAATGAAATGAGATGGATCTGGCAAGGCCCTGCAATTAGCTGTTATGTAGGACCTTCACTAGGCTGTTTTCTGTGCCTCTTGAGTTTCCAGCATCTCCAGGCATCAGCTTGAGGGTTCCCAGGCCAGAGGGAAGCCCAGCAGCTTTGCTTGCAGAGGTGTGGTCCCTCTGCCCCATCCCAGCTCCATGGGGCCTTGATGTGCTCCCCCCTTGCTCCTGCCCCTCTCCTGGGGCATGTGGACCACTTGCTGTTTGGAAGCCTGGGATGAAACCCAAGTATTGGGGAGAAGCTGTGAGGTGCCACCATCACACAAGGTGAAGGTGGTTGGATCATGACTCTTGTCCCCTTGCCCAGGGTGGTTGGTTCCCTGCCCGTGCTGCTTGTCCAGGGCAGGTGAGGAAACCTCAGCAGCCAGCGAGGAAAGAGCCACGTCCCCATCATGTGTGCAGACACATCTCTACTCAGTAAAATATTTATTCCTCCATTATTTCACAAGAGTTTGTTTTTACAAAAACCTTACAAAAAAAAAAATATCTCAAAACACAGACATGCAGAAGAAGAAAAAAAATAAAATCCACCGTGGATCTTGTTACAAGTAATTGAAACGTACAAATAGAAAGGGAGAGAGGGAGCTGAGATTACAATAACCCCTCTGTCCTGCTACCCCTCCGTGGGTGCAATTTGTATCTCGTCTCGGTGAGGCTTCGGAGTTGACTGACAAGCTGTGATAAGCAGCCAAGAGCACGGTGAAGGAGGGGCCTGAAGATTAGGAGCGAATGTTTTCAAATATATATATACATATAGATATTTAGTGAAGAAATATTTATTCCCTGCTTTTTTTAGGTTTACAGAAACGGCATCTGCAAACTATTAAATGGGTTTATTTTCATTAATGCTCTCAAAGAGGCAGCGACATTTATATCCCTGTGGTTTCATCTTGTGTAACTGAAAAAAGAGCCCTGTGCTTTCCATGGGAATAGGACCCCCCCCCAACCCCCTCCTGCTGCTTCTCATGGTGATGGTTTGATCCGCAGTGGATCCATCTTCCCTCCAGCCTGGCACATCTTGGCTTTTGTCAGGTCTCTGTGTGGTGTCTTCCTGCAGTCCAGGGAGCTGTGTGCTCCCCTCCTGGCATGGCAAATGGGGGGATGCCAGCCCTGGAAATAGGGGTGGGGGGTACAGGGTGGGTATTGAGGGTGGGAAAGGGAGATGATGCTGCTGGGAGTGGTGGAGTCAGGTGGGCACACGTGTGGCCTTGGTGTCATACACTGGAGGGTGTTTATCTGGAGAAGCACTTCAGCAATTGATGTATTCAGCTTCCAATCCCAGTCCCAGTGGGGCTGAGCCCTTCTGGGCAAGTGGGGCTGGTGCCACCTCCTCCATCCAGGCTACCTGTCTGAGCTGGTGGTGGCCCTGTGCTTGGCTGGTGGCTTGTTGCAGTGGGTGAGGAAAAAGTGGTCTGCTTTCCAGAGGGCTTCATCCACAGAGTAAAACCTCCATCACTCTGGCTCATCCCCTGGTGCTGTGGCATTGGCAGGGGAAGGTGGTGGCTGTCCCTCTGCAGCTCAGCCCCATGGGTGAAGGATGGAGTGGCATAAGTTGCCCATCCTGTGTCCACCCCCCTACACATCCCACCTTGCAACCTCATCAGGCTGCACGGCAGGGTGAGATGAGGGGGAAACCATTTCCTTTCTGCAAAACCAAAAGAGCCCACCCCTGTGGAGTCGCCAGCCCCAGACCCCCACACATCTGCCGAGCTGCCGCCGGCGAGGCGGTGCCTCTGGAAGGCGAAGCCTTGCCTTGCCGTTGGCACGAAGCTCTGGGAGCCGCCTACTCAGCTCAAACCCAACAGCTTTTTCCAATTTTCTCTTTTCCCTGGGACGGTTCAATGACCTGGGGCTCTGCAGAATCGCTGGCAAACCCACCGAGGCGGGGCAGTGGTGCCTGCTCGGGGGCTGGAGATGCTCCCCCAGCTCATGGGAGAGCTCCGAGTGAGTCTGTTGGGATGCTCCAGCCCTCCTTGCCCTACTGGGAAGGTACAAAGCCCCCCAGTGCCATCAACACAGGCAGCTCCCAAATGGTGTGGGGGGCTGGCTGGGACCAGCAGGGGTGAGCCATTGGCTTCCCAAAGTCTTTCCCAAGCCCCGTGGCTGGGGATGCACAAAGGTGAAGATGTGGGTCGGCTTCGGCACACGCGGTTGAGCGCTGCGGGTCACAGCCTGGCAGAGAGAGGGGGGCCCATGATCCCCCCCAGTGCTGTCCCGGCGGGAGGAGAAGACCCAGCGACTCTTTGGCTCTCTGGGCGCGATACCCAAATTGGTCAAATCCAATAGTCCAAGATCCTTCCATGTTTGGAAGCAAATTCTTGTTCCCTTGGCAAGTCTGTCCTGGAGGAGCGCGGGGGGTATGTGTGTGTATATATAGCCTTTATTATAAGGGTGTGTGGAAAAGCCAGTTTCTAACCAAGTCTGCTCCATATGTGGCTATAATTGTGTGCCACTTTGGCCTGGGACTGACTCTACCTTCAAACAGGAAGAGGAGAGGAGAGGTGTTGAGACGTTGGATGAGTGGCACATGGGTTGGGTGGGCAGTGGATTTGTCCTGGAGCGGCACAGGAGCTCGGGGCTGTGTCCTGGCTGAGGCCACGGGGTGGGCTTTGCCCTGGTCAGTTCACGGTCGGCACCTGGTTCTGGTGGAGGCTGAACTCTTTGGCTTTAAGGCGCAGGCTGGCGATGCTGTTGGCCATGTTCACCCCTTGGGCGGGTGTCGCGGTCCCGCTGGAGCTGTAGGAGGGCACAGTGCTGCAGGGAGGGAGCAGGGGAGGAATGAGGCATGGCTCACAGAGAGGTCTCCATGCCCTGTGAGGTCCTGCCAGCTTCCCAGGCCAGATTGGCCATTCCCTCTTAGACATCTCCCACAAGAGCAGTCAAAGCTTCAACATTTTTATGTGGCTGGATGCATGTGGGAACCCTTCAAACTATGCACCACAAGGCCCTGCCTTAAGCTTTTGGATGGGATGGCTGGATGCAGAGAGCTGGGAACCAGAAAAGACCCATGGCACCTCCCGTGTCAAGATGTGGGAAGGGTCAGCATGAGGCCAAGCAAATCCCTTGTGGTGACCAGGGCCCCCACTCCAGCCTCCACGCATGGAGCTCAGCAGTGGGCAGGGCTGAAACAGGTTCCCAAAGCAAAACTGAATGAGCTTCTTTCAGCCCCATAAAACTCCCCGTGTCCTCAGCAGCAGCATGGGGCTGTGCTCCTGCAGTGGTGGGGTGGTCCCTAGGCAGCCTGTCCCATGGGCACCTCTTCCCCAGCTCCTCCAGTGTCTGCACCTACCTGTACGGGGAGGTGCTGGTCCAGGAGAGATACTCTGGGGTCAGTGTGGTGGAGCGTGGTGCCATGGGCTGCTCAATGGCTGCTTCCTGGCTGTAGGATTTGAGGAGCGATGCCGATCTGTTGGCCAGCATTGCCCTCTCGTTACGGCGAAACTTGGCCCTTCGGTTCTGAAACCAGACCTG
>VZRW01010564.1:57561-69945 GCA_013398125.1 Aegotheles bennettii
ATGGTCAGCAGTGACCTGGCGTGAGCAGGGATGTCCCAAGCATCCGTCCTACCCATCATGGTCATGTGCAGTATGAAATGAGAGAGGGGACAGTCCCTGCTCCTGCCTGGGGACAAGCAGAGGGTGTTGTTTTCTCCCACACAAACCTTTGCTCACCTGGACTCTCGCCTCGCTGAGGTTGACCCTTCTCGCCAGCTCCTCCCGCACGAAGGCATCAGGGTAGTGTGTCCTCTCAAAGACCCTCTCCAGAGCTTGCAGCTGGCTGCTGTTGAAGGTGGTGCGGTTCCTCCTCTGCTTCTTCTTCCTCTTGGCTGCCCCACGGCTTGGGCTCAGGCTCTCACCTGTGGGGAAAACACAGAAGAGACCACATGAGAACCAGACCTGTGTGAGACCTCATGGACCCCCATGGGGATCCAGCTGGGCTTGTGCCCTCCTGAGGGTCTGCACTGCCCTACTCCGAACCCGCTGCAGCCCTGTGGTCTCCCTGAGACCCAAAACCTATTCCAGGACCTGCTGGAGCTAAGGGTTAAACCAAACATTTGCAAAGACCTGTGGTGGTCTCACGTCTGGCTAAACCCACCCGGACCTGATATTGAATACCAGGCTTAGTGGATTCTGGGGTAGCACTTGACCCAAACTGCTGGGACTGCATCTTGCAGTCCCCTCCCAACTGGGACATGCCCACAGGGTGTCTTGAGCTTGCTAGGGGTTGAGGTTGAGCTTTCATGGGCAGTGATGGAAGTTCAGCACTAAAACATCTCTGAGCTATGAGTCTCAGCTCCCATCTCCAGCAGCCCCTGAAGCCCAGGCTGTGGCATGTCCCCAGGGTGGCAGAGGATTCTGAGCATCTGCTCCTCCAAGCTTGGTCTTCAGAGCTGGGGAGGAACGCCACCGCGTCTCGCGGAGCTCAGCCTCCGCAGTGTTTATTTCTGGCTTTGCTGGCTCATGGAAACATGAAGCTGAGGGTGTAGTTTGGTTTCTCAGTATTGATCTTGGGCTTTCAGCCAGGCCGAGATTAATCTCCTCTTTGTCACTAATATCATCAGGTTCAGGCGAGTTTATGGAGTCTTTTTCTGAGATGCCCAGGCAGCTGCCTGCAAAGGCTTCATGGGGAACACGTCTGGCTGTCGTTCCTCCTTATGGAGGTACTGGTTAACTGTTCCTTCTGTTAATAAAGCATCTGGATCCAATCTGTACCTACTGGTGGGAAAGTATTTTGGAATTATTTGAAATGTTAATAGTTTTATGACATTCTGATTCATAGCAGGGTTATATTGGGGTTTTCTGCTCTATATCATTGCAGACGCCATGATGGCAGCAATTACCACTCCCTGAATATGCTCAAGAAATAAATACTTGCTAATAAGCTATCTTGATACTGATTAAACAGTCGTGCAGGGTTTTCAGATGACACTTGAGCAAGTAACAAAATCTATTGGAAGGGATATTAAATCTCCTGCTTCAAGACACCACCAAGCTGTTGAGCAGGAGGACATTCCGGGTTCCAAGACCTTTAAGGCCAGAAAAAAACCTTCTTGGACCTTAATTCTGAATAATTCAGGCCATAAAATCTCCACCAACAAGTTCTCCATCAAGTCCCTAAGGTCCCTTTGAACCCAAGTATGCCAAGTATGGGCTGTCCCATCCCGAGATGAGCCATGAGGACCAGAGAAACCCCAGTATCTGCTGGCAGTGGCCTCATGGGAAGAGCAGATGGCTTCTCTGGCACTTTGCTATAGCAAGGACCAGGGCCTGGGACTGCTGGGTGCCTCTGACACCCTGATCCATTAGGGGATGAAGCATTGGGCTGGGAGGAGATGCAGGGATGCAGAGGTGGGATCTGGGCACCATCACCAGCCTTGTTCCCTATCTCCCAGGCATGTGCAGGGATGCTGCACCATTTTAACCATGATGGGACCAAACTGCTGGGATCACAGGGAGGGGAGAAAATCCCTGGATGGGAATGGGAGGAAAAGGAGCTCTGTCCACCTCCCAGGGCCTCACTGTCACTTCTCTGGGTCTTTTATTGTGGTCTAGGTGCATTTGGATCTTGGTTGACCATCCCTTGGGCTGGAAACAGCTCATGCTCTTGTATTTGGGACATGGCCTTCTTGGTTGGGTAAAGACATAGTGGGCAGTGCCATGGCTGAGATATGTGCAGGTTTGAGGCTTTTCCCCTGCCAGGAAACCGCAGGCTGCTCTTTGCCACCGCTCGTGTTTAAAGACTCACAAATAAAATTCTCAAGATTCCCTACAGCCCTTGTTCCTGCAGCTTCAAATGTTCTGCCA
This sequence comes from Aegotheles bennettii, assembly GCA_013398125.1. Classification (NCBI taxonomy): domain Eukaryota; kingdom Metazoa; phylum Chordata; class Aves; order Caprimulgiformes; family Aegothelidae; genus Aegotheles; species Aegotheles bennettii. Next base: position 59,851 of record VZRW01010564.1, read on the forward strand.
GTCTCTGCTTTCCAGTTGCCCCTTTTAGTCAAACTCCTTTTTTGGTCCTGTTTTCCTTCAGTGAGCTAATGAGCTGCTCGATTAAAATACACCAAGTCCAGCCATGGTTGTCCCTGAGTTTTCCAAGAGCCTGGGACAGAAATGGGAACCATCGGGCTGGGAAGGAGCTGCAGGATGTAACAGGGCAGGAGATGTTTCCTTGTGGGTTTATGGACCCCCCTGGGGAAATTATAGACCAGAGCTTGGTTCAAAAAGTGCTGTCACCAAGGACACCCGCTGCCCACGGCTGAACTGGCAATGATTTCAACAGAACCCTAGTAAATGTATAAATAAAGTTTATGAACCCCTTTGGTTTTGTCCCCCATTTAAAATCTGGCTGTAGGACTTTTCCATAAGCGATGGCTTCTCTCACCCACTCCAACTGGGCTGAAAGCAAGGTGGAGGAGGGAAGGTTTATTAAATTAACTCTCAAACCAGCTCCATAGGATCTGGCCCCATTTCTGGCTGTTTTTTTTTCCCCCAAACCCATGAAGGCAAGAGCTAAATGGCTGTGGGAGCAGGGCAGTGCCGAAGGATTCCCATAGGGGGCTGGCAGGGGGCTGGGATGGAGATCGGGTCAGGATGTGTCCGACTGCTGGTGGTTCCTGGGTGGTTGGAGAGCTGCAAGCCCTGGCCTTTTCTTGGGGCATTTTGTTCAGCCCCTATTGCTGGTTTGAATAGAGGGACCTTCTCCTGCACCACAAAACCCTGTGGGATGCTCCAGGGAGCTTCTCAGAGGATGCTGGTGGCCAAAACCCCTTCCCCACCTACTCACACCTCCCCTAAAACACACAGCACCCTGGTGTAACTTAGATGTCCCCAATCCCCCACAGAAACCTTTGCTTTCCAGCTCAATTCTCTGCTGTGTTCATTCCCTCCCCATTTTCCATCCCATCTCCCTGCTGCAGGGAGGCAGCTCCACGCCTGGGTCCTGTGCTCTGCTCAAAGATGAGCCTTGGTAATGGATCAACATCTTGTCCCCATTAGCTCAGGCATCACGAGCTTGTGGGACCAGATAAATGCCACCCTAATTACTGGTGGCGTGTGTCTGACAGCTTTACAGGGTGCAAAGTCGGGCCAGCTCGCTCCTATCAAAGATGCTCCAATAACCCCAAATCAGCTCTCCAAAAATGAGCATTGCTGAGCACTCGGCAGCGTTGGAGGAGGAGTGGGACAGGGGACAGGGTGGGTCCCGCGAAGCCCCCCCTGCCACCCATCCATGGGAATCACATTGAACTGGATTCACTGATATCCTGATGGAATTGGACACCAGTTCCCTGCCACGATGAGCTCCCAGGAATCAGAGTTTGTAACTGCACCGAGTTCATGCTCCTCAGGCGGCCGTCCTTCTGCCCCAGAGCAGTGCTCAGGGGGGTTATGGAGAAAGCCCAACCCTTGCCTTTGTCAGTAATAATTTGGGGGTTCTTTTGGGGCAGGGCTGGAGGCATCAGCTTGATTGTCCAACCCCAAGGGCAGAGCAGGCTCCTGAGCCTTCCCCCCAACCACCTTTGCCTTCGGTGTATTTATCTTCCACTGATTGTAATTTCCTCTAGAGGCAAAAAAAAATGCAAGGGGAGGGGGAAAGCAGGGGGGGGATAGCATTACCAAATAACGAAAGATGACACGGGGGGAGGGTGGGGAGAGGGAGAAGAGGGGCGCTGTGAGGAGCANNNAGGATGGGCCCAGGGTACTTCACAAAAAAAGCCCTAAGTGTGTTGGAAAAGATGCAAATCTTTTTGCCCATGATGTAGGTGAGTTTGGGGGGGGCTGGAGGCAGCCTAAGGAACCTCCAGCCTCCTCTCCAGCATGCCCAACCTCAGGCAATGCTGCCCTATGGATGCCACGGGGTGCTGGGAGTCACCCCAAAGCCCTTCTCCATGCGGGAACGCCGATGCTGCCCTGCTGCTGGGAACTGGGGAGTGACTGGTCCTGCCCCATTGGTGATGCTGGGTCAGAGCGGTGCCGGTCCAGCCGAGTGCCGACCGAGCCCACTTCTCCAGCTCTTGCCTCTTCCCTCTATGCTTCCCTTAGCTTTCCATAGGAAGGGCTCAGTGGGTTCCAGCTGCTGCAGCCCGGGTGCTGGACTTGCCAAGGGGGGCCCCACGCTGGCAGAGCCCCCAGCCTCCCCGCAGCAGCTGCCGAGTGCTATAAAGAGGTGATTTTCACTACATTTCCACCGAGGCTTCAGCTCTGACTTACAACCTCCATTAGTGAGCGACAAACGACCTTGGTGCAGCTGGGATCCAGACCCAACCAGCACTTCAAACCCCCACCACTCACATGCCTGAGCCCTGGGGGACTGCCGTGGCCCTGGGCAGGGATGCTCCTCAGGGATGCTCCTCAGGGATGCTCCTCAGGGGTGCTCCGGCAGGGCAGCGCATCCCTCGGGATGGCTTTTGGCAGTAAGCTCCATCACCAGCCATGCTCAGCGTCCCGCTGCGGGGTGGCTCCCATCCGGGCACCCACTTTGGGAGTTTTCTTTGCAAAATGCTCATCCCAGAGTGTGGGGTTTGCCCAGAACTGCCCCATGACCTGGGATGGTCACCTTGGCCAACAGCAGCCAGTCCCTCCCCCGGGTGATGCTGCACCACCCCATGTGCACCACCACATCCTGGGATGGGGTTTATAGAATCGTAGAATCATCATGGTTGGAAGGGACCTCCAGGGTCATCAAGTCCAACCTTTATCCCATCATATTCCTAACCATTAGACCATCAGACCATGGTCTCAAGTGCCTCATCAACCCATTTTTACGCTCCATCTCTGGCACTTGGCTCTGGGGTGCAAATCCCCCCCCCTTTTTGCAGGGGCCATGCCAGGAGGGAACGAGTTCAACCCACTCCTACAAAAAACCCCAGGCTGTATCTCCTCCAACGTGTTTCATTTTCCATTGCGCCGCAGACCCCGGAGCCCAGCACAGTTTTCTGCCATTAAATTATTTCACGCGCTCCATTTATTTGTGAGCAGTTTGCCAAAGACCTTTTAAGCTTCAAATTTTTCACACTTCCCCCCCCCCAGCCAAATAATCAAATCTGCTGTACCATTTACTTCCCTTCCCTGCCTGGAATGGCATTTTTTTCCCTTTTTTTTTCTTCTTCTTGGGTATAATTTAAGGGTTTGAAATAGCCTGGAGGGAATTAGCTGTAAATTCTTCCTAAGACAAATAAATTCAGCCCTCTAAGTTTCTACGTTTTTCAAACTGGTGAGAGACGTTTTGGGTTTGTTTTACTTGAAATAATGATCGTGGCATATCTGACCCTCAGGCTGCGACCGGCTCTAACCAAATAAATAGCTTTTATTAATTAAGGTTTATCCTTCACAAATAAAACCCCAATTTGATCTCGGCCGGCTGAATTAGCAAAAATAAACAACGGGTTCTCCGGGCACTTGATGTGGATTTAACAAATTAACGCTGGGCCTTCATCAGGGAAGCCACAGGGTGGTGGAGGCCTTTTACAGCCAAGAAATCCTTTGGAAAAACAATGTCTTTCGTTTCTCCCATGGTCTTGGTAAACATGTGGACTCCCTCCATCCCGTTATATACTCGGGGGAAGCGAGGAGAGCTCTGGCGATGACGCCCGCCAGAGTTTCATGTGCAATTGTTTAACTTGTTCCCCTAAATCATGCCATGGGGAGGAAGTGTTCCCCTTTGGATCGTGGCGAGCAGCACCAGAGAAAAGCTCTCGTTGGGTTGGGAATTGCCCCTCCACAGCAAAGCTCTTGGGGTTGGGAATTGCCCCTCCACAGCAAAGCTCTCAGGGTTGGGAATTGCCCCTCCACGGCAAAGCTCTCAGGGTTGGGAATTGCCCCTCCAGAGCAAAGCTCTCGGGGTTGGGAATTAGGATCATAGAATCATAGAATCATTATGGTTGGAAGAGATCTCCAGGGTCATCAAGTCCAACCTTTATCCCATCATATTCCTAACCATTAGACCATCAGACCAATTGCCCCTCCACAGCAAAGCTCTCGGGGTTGGGAATTGCCCCTCCGTGGTGTCCACCCACTCCAGCTCCTTTTCACCCCATAAACTTTCAGCTGAGACACCCAAAGCCGGGGGTGATTTGGGGTGAATGGGCAGCCAAGCGTGGCTGAACCCCCCTTCCAGCAGCCACTGCCAGCACTGCCCTGTCTGGGGACACAGCTGGGGACAGCCTGGAGCCCTGGGGGGGTTTGCTTGCCCACTGGGGGCTTTGTGGCGAGGAGGGGTGGCAGAGGGGATGCTCACAGGGGAGCTGGGGGGTTGTCCCTGCTGGTGGGCACAGGTGGCACAGGGTTTGGTGCAGAAGCAGTGGTGGAAGCTTCCTACACTGCCGTGGGTCTTTAATCTCTTTAATCTTCCCAAATCAGCTGGGGAAGCCCGAGGGGCTGGGAAGCAGCTGGGAAGCCACCCCTCCATGTGTGCTGGGTCACCCAACAGTGGTCCCTTTCCCACTCCCACCAGTGAGCCCAGCCTGGGGGCACAGGACCAACAGGGCATTGAAGCCTGGGGGCAAAACAATACCAGCACAACCCCCTTGTCTGGGTTGTTTCATCCTGCTACCTGGGGGAGAAGCCCCTTGGGGCCACCAACCCCTGCCCGCAGGGTGCTGGCTTTGCTCAGTGAGATCCAAACCCATCCCAGGCTCCGACCTCCTCATCCCAACCCACCACTTCTCCTTGCTCCCTTCCAGTCCAGCCCCAGCCTCACGCAGCCCCTGGGAATGCTGGAGGCTCTTGGGTGGGAGGGAATTAAAGCCGTGGGGGTCCAAATGTGCTGAGTCTAAAGGAAATTTTCTCAGCTCAAGTGGTGAACATGAAAAATTTCAAGAGAGGGGCAAGCCTCAGCTACTGGAGAAACATTACAGCGCAATGTTTCCGAGGATGTTTCACCTCATTAATTGTGAAAAAACTGAAACGCTGACACGTTTTTACAGGCTGCCAGTTTTGCTGGGGGAAAAGTGTCTCTGTTAAAAAGGAGCAGCAAAAGCCTGGACCAAGAAAGAGGCCAAGGCTGTCCCGGGAGGGCTTTAGCCCGCGCTCACTGACAGGCAGCAGCAGACTGGTTTATGGTTATGGAGCTGCTGCTGCACCAGCCAGAAACCACCCAACGCCATGGCTCTGATTTTCAGGAGGATCCTTCCCGGTGATGCTGCGACCCCAGGGATGCTCCATGCACAGCCCCCACCCCCTGAGCACAGGAGGCTTTTCCCCCTGCACCCCCAGGAGCTGCAATGGCTGCTTGGCAGCGATGCTGTGGGTGGTGGGTGGTGTCCAGGCATGTCCGACCCAAAGCCTGAGCAAGCTGGGGTGGTCCTGGAGAGCCAATGGAGCCAGCAGCATCCCTGCATCCCAGCTGGGAGGTGTCCAACCTGTGCCTGCAATCCCACTGCAGCACCACAGCCTCTTTTTTGGCTCATCCTCATCATTAGTGCAGCAAACGTGGTGGGAATGTGGTGCTCAGCTGGGGTTTGGGAGCAGGAGGAACCTGGACAGGAGGAGCCCCGTGTTGTTGGATGCTGCCTCTCCCAGGGACTGTCCTAGCCCAGCAGCAGCCACTGAATCCACGGATGAGAGCCAGGAGTGGATTCAAAGCCAGGTCTGCAGCAGGGGTGGCAGGGATTTATCTGCTGCAAAATCCAAGGGTGTGAGAGGGACACGGTCAGGGGGTGTCACACTGAGGGGGGAGGAAGAGAGGGAATGAAGGTGATGAAGGAAGAAGGGGATGAAGAGAGGGGAAGCAGATGGTGGAGAAGTCAGGGGAGGACCCAGCTGGCTGAGTCCTGTGCTGTGATGTAGAGAGGATGCCCTGAAAGCTGGAGAAATCCATGGGGCTGCAGTCACCTGCATGGGGTGAAGCCCCGAGGTTTTGATGTGCTAACCCTCCCCGAGCACTTCACAGCTGTTCCCACCACACCAGAGGCTCCTGCCCCAGCCGGAGGCTCATGGACAGCCCAGCACGGTGCTCGCCCAGCTGGGGCCAGGCCATGGCCAGCTCCTGCGTCAGTGGGAGCATTTAATGAATTAATTGCAGCCACGTTCTCCGAAGGAGAAGGCAGGGTTGGTGGGATGCTGTCAAGCCTCAGGAAGAGACTGGGAAACATCTTTGGGCATGAAGCTCCAGCAGGAGAGGGTGGAGAAGCAGAAGAAATTCCTCCCCCTGTTCCCCACCTTTTATCTGGGGTGGGAACAGACAGACCTTTGGAGAAGAGGACATGGACAAACCCTGCTGCCAGGCTGGGGACATGGACAGACCCTGCTGCGGGGTTCACCAGCTCCAGGATTCACCCCAGCACCCCAGCCCTGACCCTGTGGCCGGATCCAGATCGCAGAGCCTGGCACTGCCAGCACCCCCTGGAATCAGCTGCTCCAGAAGCAGCCTCCAAAGCCATGGAATGGTGCTGGGACATGGTGTGGGGCCCAGCAAAGCCTCTCACTGTGCTTTCCCAGCTCTCCCTCGCCCCTGGAGCCATTGTGCAGGGCCACAGGGCTCTGGCTGCCGATGGGTGGCACCGGCCCAGGGCACCCAGCCCGGGACCCCAGGCGCCGAGCTCATCCCTTGGGCTCGGGGATCTGAGAGCAAAAAATTCCCTCCCGGTGCCATGGCCATGCGCCGGGTGACCCCATCCTGGCACAGGGATTTCAGGAGCTGCCAAGAGCATCCCGTGCGCTCGGAGGAGGCTCCGACCGCAGCCCGACACAATGGGCTGTGGCGGCTCCAGTGCTGCCGTGGTCTCCGTTGTGTCAGGTCTCCGTGGGGATGGAGCTGCCAGAGCTGACAAGTAGGGGATGAGCCAGGGTCCTGCTGGGTACCCCAGTTTGCCCCCTCGAGGGATGGCAAGGCGAAGGGAAAAGCATCCCGGGAAAGCTCCATCATCCATGCAAGCTTGCCAGGGATGGTGGCACAGTGGTGGTCACCACTGGGCTCCCAGGTTGGCTTTGCATGGCCAGGGGCAGATCTTCCCTGCTTGTGGTGAGGGAACTCACAGCTCAAGGGGGTTCCCTCCCCTCTGGGGTCCCCCTTTGCCCAGATGGGGCTGGGGCCACACCGAGCCTCCAAAAACTCATCTGTGACAGTGCCTGTTTGGGATGTTCCCTGCAAACATCAGTGAGGGAGACAGGATAGGCATGGACACGGGGATGTGGGGTGGGCTGTGCCACAGCTCCTGGCTTTGCCCAGGGATGCTCCGAGAGGCCGTGTCAGACCAAAGGGCTCCCTGGGCAGATGCTCGGGGGTGGCAGGAGCCAAAGCCCCCACAGCACAGCCAAGAGCCTCGGGAGCAGGCACGGTGGTGGGTTGGGAGTGCTGGGCTGGGCCAAGCACAGAGCAGCACCGACCGACGACGGGGGAGCAGGAATTTTAATTTTGTTCTCCCACAAATCTGCCAGCTCCCACGGTGGAGGCTGGGGGACCAACAAAAGGCTCTGGCTCTCCCCCAGCCGCCGCGGCCGGGAGCCTCCCCGGCGAGGAGGCATTCACCAGGGGGGGGTTTGCTTTCATCTCCCAGCCAGGAGAGCTTCTCGTGGTGGGCCAAGAGCAGCTCTGGGGCTGTCCTGCACCCTGCACTGCTGTAGCACCCCGGGGACAAAGTCCCCAGGCACCCAGCTGGGCTGCAGCCCCCCCCAGTTTGCCATCCCCGTGCATTGAAGCAGCCGAGCACGGAGAGGGGCAGCGCTGGGATGGTTCACAGATGTGCAAAGGGGCTTCTGCAGCACAGGGGAACGGGTTTGGGTCAGCCCTGAGCACCACGGGGAGGGAGTTGGGCAGAAGGGACAGCCACAGCAGCTGCCCACAGCCATCAGCCAGCAGGATGCTGGGATGGATGATGCCAGGACAGATGATGTCGGGACAGATGGACCCTACTGTCCTATGTCAGGGCTGAGCATGGCAGATGCTGCTCCTCTCCCCGTCCCACAAATGTTTCAGGCACTGTTTGTGTCTGTCGTGCAGCCACGGAGGTGCCAAGGTCCCTCACACACCAGGTTACACAGATTCCCAGCAGGGCACAGGGCATGTGTAATCATTAACTAATGCTAATGAGTCTTGTGCAAGCCCTGACAGCAGCACCCACCTGGGCTTGCAGGGCACCACCCCACACTCAGCTGTGACTCCAGGGGGGGTTCCTGGGAGGGTGGGAAAGGGATGGGGTGGCCGGTGCTCCGGATCAGCCCGGTGTCCAGAGCTCACTGGGACTTTTGGTGGTGTTTGAAAACCCAAATCCAAATCAGCCAGGGCTGCAGAGCAGGAACACTGTGTGGAGGGCTGGGTCCCAGCCAGGGACCCCCGGCATGGCCATCTCAGCCTTCCTCTAACCCCCACCCCTAAAAACTGTGGTTACTTGAAATTCAATAAGCCAGAGCCCCTTGCCAGCCAACCCTGATGGCATCTGGCACCAAAACCCAACCCTGGCTGGCCAGGGGGAAGCACAGAGCCCATTGCAGCAAGGTCAGTGCCAAGGGGGAGGGAAGAGGACAGGCAGGGACCAGGGGGGGCACTGGGAACCCCCACAGTGACCCCTCCAGCTGCCTCCTTCCACCAGCCCAACTCCCCTCACTTTTTTTGAGGCCAGTTGGGTGTTTTTCAAACCCAGGCCAAGGTGCCACCAAGCAGCCACTTTATCAGTGGGCACTGGCACCTGCTAAGAGCCCATCCCACGGGTTCCAGCCCCGGCCAGGGGACACCCACCCGTTTGGCCGGGGTGCAGGAAGGGTGTGAGCCCCTGACCAGGATCCCACCCCACCTCACCCCACTCTGAGGACCCTCGTGGGTGCCTGCATGCACACACAGCCCGGAACCAGCATCGCTGTCCTCCGGTCTGGTTTTCATTTGAGGTCGGTGGCCTCCCGCCAAATTTATTGTAAAACATTCATTTTAATAAGTGGCTCATATCTTTATTTTTTTTCTTGCTTTTTCTTTTTTTTAAAAAAATAAAATAGCCTGGTTAACTGTTTCCAGGTTAAAGCAGAGTCATGCACAGGAATGGCAGACGTGGTGGGGACAGCAAGGACAGATGGGACAGATGGGACACCAGGAACACCAGGGATGGCAGAGGTGGAAGGGACAGAAGGGACACCAGGGATGGCAGGGACAGCAGGTGCTGACCACAGGGAGGACACCAGGGGATACCTCAGAGATGCCAGGCTGGGGGCAGCTGCATCAGGGTCTCACTTCTACAAAGCTTGGTGGCACTGAGACCCTCACCCTTGTCACCCCACACCTTCAACCCCTCTGGGTCCCTGGGGAGCCCAAGCACCATCGCACTGTGCTGGGGACCCTGACCCCACCACTGACCTGGCTGAGCCCCCAAAACCCAGTGGGGGCCATGCTGGCACTGGTGTCTGGGGTCCTAGGGTGCAGGTTGGGGACCTCTGGGCACTCTCACACAAACCCCATTAAAACTGAACCCTGAGGGGTAACCGGGTGGTGCTGAACATGCCAAGGCTTCACAAAGGGACAGTGCCTGGTAGTTTGGTTTCCAGCATTTGTTTTAAGCTTTATAAACATCTAATACTAATAGAAATGCTTCAGTGTCTTTTAATTTAAATGAAAACAGTTATTTTTTTTAATTTAAAAATTCCCCTGAGGTTCTTACAACCCCCAAATTGCAGCCATGTGGCCAGAAAGTGAAATCAGTGAGGAAGGAGCGTGGTGGCCACCCCAGCCCAAGCCCAGCACGGCCCCGTATGGGTGGCTGTCCCCATGCCACCCATGTCCCCTCCACAGCACCCCACGGACAGGCTCTGCTCTGTGCCTTTGCTGGGGATGTGGGATCCCAGTTCCTGGGGCAGCCAGCACCTCTCAAGCTGCCAGCTGTCCCCAGAAGAGATGGCATCCTTCTGTCCCTCCAGCATGCCTTCTGTCCTTCTCTTGTCATCCTTCCCTCTCCTTTTCTCCCCTCTTTCCCTCCCCTGGACCCACATCGAGCTGCCACGGGCAGAGGCAGGAGCAGCCCCCCAGCATCGGTGGGCTGGGAGATGCCCCATCCCACATCCCCCTCAGCCCCACTGCTGCCCAGCAGTGCACCCCCCCAACCACTGCAATGCCCTGCACAGCTCGGGGTGCAGTGCACACCCCCATAC
>VZRW01010565.1:0-76034 GCA_013398125.1 Aegotheles bennettii
CCTCTCCTGTTGCCCATGAATGTATGCACTCACAGTAACATGGTTGTGTGCAACCAGCCCATAAAAGAAAAGATATCAAAATTAAAGAAACTGTGTCAAACTTTTAACTTTAAAAGCATTTGCTGAAAGGCACTCTGATGATACTGTATCAGATTTTAATTTTCAGGGTTCATCTTTCCACTGTGTATTTCTTAAATCCAAAACGCCATAATTAAAGGATATGGGGAAGGTATCAAGCACATCAGGTCCCTGTTACAACACACCAGTGGGCTCCACGGACAAGTTACTCCAATCTACAAAAAAAGCAGTCTGTGGAAGTGTATTTGTAAAATGCTAACCCTGCAAAATAGGTAAGAAACACATTAGGTCAGTTCTTAATTACTTGTTAACTATCCCTGTAGAAGCATATAGTAGAGTAAGTCCACTCTCTTCATACTGCTGTCATGAGTCACGAGGAAATAAACAAAACTTCTGTTCAGCAGAACTGAGCAATGTACATGATCCAAGGCAGCACAGACATGTAATTCTTCCCAGTTTTCTCCCATAGCAAACCTCCACCAGGAAGTAAGTTGCTTCCATGGCCACTCTCGTTTACATCCCTTTGTGTGAAAATACCATAAATTTTAATTCTTATCTGTTAAAGCTGTAGCATCTTTCTACTTTTGTGGATATTTTTCACATTAGCTACTTTATGGGTTACATCAGCTGCCCTACTCAAGACCATTTCAGTCGGGTGGAGATCAACTTACTTACTCACCCTTGAATCAGCCTGATAAGTATTCAGCAAACCAGATATTCAGGTCTGTCCCATGGGGGAAAGCTCTTCTTTCTTTTAAACAGTCCAACATTGAGATATCTGTAACATAAAGCTAAGGGGGAAAAGCAGGTTTGGGGTGAGGGGGAAGGTCCTCCCTTAGTTCTAGCACTTTCAGCCTTTGTTCCTTTTCCTCACTTGATATAAAAACATTTAAAAATATTCAGCTGTTCTTATGAAACCCAAAGCAGTAATAAACTACCTTCTGTAGAGGATTTAACAGCAAAACCTGAACACAACTGAATTTTTATAATTGAGACATGAAAATTGCTTAAGTAAAGGCTAACTCTAGTAATCCAGGTAACCACCCTGTTCAAGTCAAAATGCTAGCGTACTGCAAAATCCATTGTGACCTCCTGTAAAGCTGAGAGGTTTGGGTTCTGGTTTCAAATTGAGTTTAGAGTTTATTTAGTGAACCTCATACTGTAGTATGAGTTGAAGGCGCATCCTATGAGATCTCTGTTTGCTGAGCTCTCAGTGAAATCAATATGATTCTGCACACAGCCTGCTTGTCTGGGAACAGGATATCTGGGAGTTTCATATTAGAACTGGAAGGAAAATATCCTGCATGAAATGTCTGAGGCAAAGTTGCTGAATTTTCCACAATAAAAAAAAAAAGAAGTAAAAAATATCCTTTTCTTAGGAGACTAATTATAGCAAACAATCTTTTCCAGACCACTTCACAAAGAAAGCCATGAAGATACTACAAGTCATTCTTTATTAGATTAACTTTGTCTCTCAGCAATTCTGTTTCTCTGGAATATATTTTACTGATTAATTTTCTGGGTTATGCTCTTTAGAGTGTTCACAGGACCATCAATCTCACTCTCAAGCTGCTACAGCTGAGTAATTCATATCAGCACTGCAGCATCTGCCAATCCTGTATTCCTCCCTATTGCTAGTAAGTTTAAAGGTCAGTAGCACAACCTGAACAAAAGACTCGTTGACCTAAAAGAAAGGGCAAACCTACAAAAAAAAAAAAAAGACAATTTGCAGTCCGCATATTATATCACATGCAGGAATCTTCCTTTTACTTTGTTTCCAGAAGCTGGTCAGTTTTATGCTGAGTTGGTGAACTTCAACTGTTTCTCTCAGAGGAAGATCAATTTTGCTTTAATTTGCCTTCCATCAGGCACTACCTCTATTCTGTGTGTAAATCCAAGCAGAATGGGGCTCACCACTTTAAATAGTGCATTCCAGGCGTAAGTTATCATGACAGCATATTTTACCCAGAAGTGTAATTACAGAATCTCAGAGATGCTAACTAAGAGGAAAAAGCTGCATAGCTAAACAGATGTTTGTGCATCTTGCTAAAAAATTTCCTCACGCTTGCAGAATCGAACAGGAGGGAAAGAAAGACAAATCAAAGGAAAGCAGGTCATGTGCATGCAAATATGTGCATCCTCTGTACCACAGGACTTTATCGCACTGTTCAGGCAGCACCATAATCCAAACAAAAACTTGCCGAATATCACAGAGCCTTTTGCTTCCAGTAAGGAATGCCCTAAAATCTACCCAGAGATCTGCCATGGAAGGCTCTAGTGTCTGCCAGGAACACTAACCTTCTTTGTCCATACATTAAAAAGAAAGGTAATGCTAAGCTACATTTATCTTCTGTACTAAGATCTGTAGGATGGCTATAAAGTATCTAACAAGAGAGAATATAGTGTCATTCTTACTACCATCTAACCAAACTTGCTTTCTGACCATGTTAAACCACAGGTGTAAACCTAAAAATAAAACACAAAATAGAGACAGAGATAGCATGTCAAACAATTACTGATTCACACCACGCTTGCCATTATTCATCAATTTGGGTATTGGGGTATATATAACCACAACTCTGAAGGACCCAAGTGAAAATCTCAGAAAGTCAGTGATCTAGATTCATGTAAAATGTTCATTAAAAGATACAGAAGCACTTACTCGCCTGATGCTGTTAGCATGGCATCCACCTTACCCACAGGTCTGAGCTACTCCATTACTTAAGTGATATTGTCTGGTGGGGAAAGGAGTTTGAAAAATGTCTCTGGGGAGGATTGAAAGGCACTCTTAGATATGCATAAAGCAATTTATCTTCTTGCTCTCCTTATTCTTCATCTTGAACTGAAGGACTATCCACTTACCCCAAATCATCTTTTTTTTTTTTTTTTGAGGTGATACGTATTAGCCTTATTTTGACAGCTGGGAAGTTAAGTCTTCCCACCTCCTTGTGAAGTAAAAGGGAAGATATTAGTGACCCTACAGGGTGACACAAAGGAGCAGCTTACTTTTCATACTCTGGATCTTCCTGTATTAGGTGTCTAGAATTGAGTAGTCTTAATATCCTGTAGATTGGTGCTTCAAATGCTCAAGAGAGCTCTAATTTCATGTGGTGGTGCAGGGGTATCTGAGAAAGCATGCACCTGAAATAAACCATCCTTAATCCTGTGATGTCCAGGCTGCAGTCCAAACAGGGCACATCAGTTTGGTCACAGACCTTACCAACAGTCTGCACTGTGAACCTAGGTAACAACTACTGAAACACCTGAGGGATGGGATGCCATCCAGAGGGACCTGGACAAGCCCAAGGTCCGTGTGAACTTCATGAGGTTCAGCAAAGTCAAGTGCAAGGTCCTGAATCTGGCTCGGGGCAACCCTTGGTATCAATACAGGCTGGAAGATGAAGGGATTGAGAGTAGCCCTGCAGAGAGGGACTTGGGTGGATGAAAATGTGCACTTGTAGCCCAGATGGCAAACTGTATCCTGGGCTGTATCAAAAGAAGCATGGCCAGCAGGTCAAGAGGGGTGCTTCTGCCCCTCTACTCCACTCTGGTGAGACCCCACCTGTAGTACTGTATCCAGCTCTGGAGTCCTCAGCACAGGAAAGACATGGACCTGTTTGGGCAGGTCCAGAGGAGGGGCACCAAAATGATCTGAGGGCTGAAGCACCTCTCCTATGAGGAAAGGCTGAGAGCTGGTGTTGTTCAGTCTGGATCTATGATTATGAATACTTTGACCCATTGTCAAATGGCACAACTTTACAGATGGCTACAACAGGAGGGTTTTGTGGTTAAGGTCATATCTATGTCATAAATCAAAGAAACACCAGCTGGCTCCTTATGAAGCAATCCTCTAACTCCTATCTGAGTAAGCTTCATGTGAATATGCCTAGAACTAGGATCACAGTCTGGTATTTAACCATACTATTTTCAGATTTGATGTAATACTGTTGTATACCACTGCAGCTTGTGATGGGTGCTCATTCAGACATTCTAATGCATTGCCCCTTTGTTGTAGCCATGACCTGAAGTGGCCACTGATGCTGGGTGACCCTACAGGATTATATTGCTTGCTTGAGTTTTCAAGGTGACAATATGGCATGGTATACCAGCTTAATCATAGGCTTGTGACAACTAGAAAACATTTTTTCATTCAGAGTCCTGCTTAAAGAGAGGCTTTTTCACTCTTAAAAGATTTCATTTAGCCAAGGCATTTAACTTTAGCTGCTCTGAAGACTTTCCTGTCAGTATTATTTTAATATGGGGATTTTGTAAGCATTTCACAGCCCCTACAAGATCCATGTTGAGTATTTCCCCATATTTCAGTGGAACAGAGTATTATATTGCTTCCTTTTAGAAGTAATTTTGTTTCCATTGTTTCATGCTATAGATTCTACCACAACACAAACAAGAATATTTTCATGTCTTTCACATTGTTACAGTTTTAAGATTTTAGGGATCCCTTCTGATGTGTATCCACAAACTTCTCACAGAGACCTAGCAATCATGGCTTTTCTTTATTCCAGAGAGGTAGGTGAATAGGAGGATCAATAGCTACACTATCACAACCCCCAGCAAAACAACAAGGACCAGTTTCACTAACTTCCACAGCAAAATTCCTTGCCCGTAGCACTAGCTGTGGACAATTTATCCCACTCAAAAGACAGTGACAGAACAGGAAAGCAATTCAACACACGTCTCGCCTAGTGTTTCCAACCTTGTAAGTCTCTGTCAGTGTTTAGATTTTCTTGGTATTTTAACTGACTGCCTGAAAGTTCCCTCTGTGGTCATCTTCCGTTGTGTGAAATGTTTAGAGAGCTTGTCCTTGGGCAGCAGATGCTTCTGTTCCACCCTGAGCAACACAGTGACTGAGGCTTAGGTGGATAACCATTTACCACCCAGAGGAGGAATCAGTGGTAGACATAGTGGTATTTAGCACATCAAAGGGATTTAAGCACTTAGCATAGGATTAGGAACCTGATTCTAGACCCTTCTGAGCCGACTATCTCCCAAATACAGCAGAATGTACCAGCCACAGCCATAAAGAGGAGGAAATCCTCTGATTCCTCTAGGCATTCCACATTGCCTTAGTGATGTATTGGGCTTCTCCCAGATGATTGCCCTTTGACTGTTTACCACATTGCTCTCCCCTGCCCTTTGCTGAAAGTCATAAAAATGGAGCAGAGCATTATATTCAAAATCTTGTTATGGACAAAAGGGAAGACAATAATATATAAAGAGATAAGAATTTACTGTTTGTTGAATTAATGTCTAAACAGTCACACCATCTAAATTATCTAACCAATACAACAAAACCCATTAATAATAGTTATACCAAACTCTTCTAGGATCTCCTAATTTCATTTGATGTGCTTGTTCATCCAATATTCCTCTTGTTCCTAGGGCTGACAGTTAAAGTCTTCCTTAAATAGAAAGAGGAGGAACTACAAGTTGTGAGAAACCCGAGATCCTTGCTGAGAGTATGATGTTCACAGTTGTGGGAGTTTCTTCCTTTTCCATCCTGTGCTACACTTGGAGCTATATTTGTCTGTTTTCTTATCACACTCTGCCTCCTTCTCACTGGTTCCCTGCTGAAATTTGAACGCTGTCGCCCCCAGCCTCAATTGACATCTTGGCTGCTACTTGCAAGGCAGTGCTGCCCCGGGTTTAACAGACCTTCACCATTCATGGTGTTCACAGAACTTCTGCTCACGCAAGGGTAAGGCAACCGTCACTTGGCCACTTGGCAATCATTAAAGTGATCTGAAACTGTTCCAAGAAAAACATGTCCTCACACCCTGAACTGTTAACTCAGTCCAATGCCTTTGACCTTTTATCAGTAATGAAAAATTCATGTTTTCAGAGCTACAGCAGCAAACATTCTGACCTTCTTCCCTTCCCTTTATTCTTCTCTTTTGTACTTAAAAGATAGCCTCCATTTATTAAGTGTAGTTGTCTCCAGACATGTATACCAGTTCTGGATACAAGATACGTTTATGCTATGTTGCTCCTCCTCGTGATTTATAAAATCACAGAAATTTGGACAAGACAGCAAGGAGTCTAGCAGGGAAGCTTTGCTTATGTCAAGGACACAAATCATGTGTTTTTGAAATAAAAACACAAAGATCTATCAGATCTTCCTTTCTTCCTTCAGCTGGGCAGATGTGGTGGAAAAGTGGGCACATAGTTTTAACTACAGTTGTACTTAAAACTTATTATCCCTTGTTGATACTCTGAGCTTGAAAAAAAAATTGCTAGAGGAACTTGACCATCTATACTGTGCTGGAAATTAATTCTCTATCTTTATAACAATCTTCTCTTAAACCTTTAAATTTGAAAATTTATCTAATGCAATATTGTCTTTCTTTGCTCCTGTTGAGATCACTGATGAAAAAGAATGCAGAAGCAAGCTCTTTTACAGCATATGTATTTGATAATGCATTACCAGATTTCTCTCTTTGAGTATATAAGAATGATATCTTCAAGTAGGTTATAAATGGCTTACAAAGACCTTTTCTCAAGTTTCATATCTACTTCCATAAAAAAATATTCTGTTAAGAGAAAAATACTGTTAAATGATTCACTGATTTCAGTTGTGTTATCTTTAGGATAATACAGGCTCAAGGAAACAAATTTATATGCAGAACAGGAAAATAATTCTTTGTAGTCTAAATGACCAGTTAAGGACTTTGTTCATGATTTGAAAACTAACTGGAATTGATAAAATTAGTTTGCTCCAGAGACACTTGATATTTTAACATTAGGAATTGCAGAAGAGCTCAGGTAAATGTTCATGTTATATCAGATAAACAAGAATCTCATCAATTTAAACAGCGTTAGAACAACTAGCTAGCTAGCTGGCTTATTACCAGAAAAATGTCCCATAGACTTGTTTCCACTAAACGTGACAGAAGGAGATATAACTGAGCACACTGATACCTTAAAAATATTAAATGCAATTTAAAGAAAGGCTAACAAACTGAAAATCAGCACTGAAATATCAACTTAACTCCCATCTTCCTAAATGAGACATTTGTCAGCTGTTGCCACTTTGCTTAATTTAGCATGAATTGTTATTTCAGGATGTCATGATTGCTGTAGAGTGGTTTATTATTTAAATCACTATGGTGTTTGAATAAAATACTCAAAATCTGGAGATGATATATTCACTGGATGCATGCAGTGTCAGATGTTTGTGAATCACAAGTAAGCAACAGAGACTGACACTGACTTGTGAATGGATTGTGAATCCCTGGATGAACTGTTGAGTATCTTCAAAATCCAAATACAGATCTTACTTGACAAATTTCTGTAATATTCCTTGTAATAACCCAGTAAAATATCCCATCAAGGTTTATTTTTGCTGCTTAAAACTGTGGCTTTAGGAAAACAGTGGGGCAAAGAACCCTGAGACTCCCCTGAAATACAACTACAGGAGCTGGAACCTGCAGCCAACATTTCTTCTTGCTGTAGATTTATATTCATAAAGTTCAACAGTAAAAAAATTTACATTTAAATGGACAATTAAGAAGACTCAAGGAAAATTTGGAAGTTACCTTGACTTTAGACAGTGAAAGATTAAACATGGAATCCTATGTTATTTCAAAATTGTAATATATTTAATGAGTTTTTTCTCCTATTGCACTGCAGAGACAAATTTACTTTCTATTTGTCTTTCCTTCAGTGGTGTTATAAAAATGTAACTCACTCCTCACCTTCCCCTAAGACATAAATGACTTTTGATCACTATTTAAAGAACTCATCCAATACTCCACATCTTATACAGTATCACTATTTATACTCCAGAACATTTCTAGTCGACTTCTCGAGAACCCAGGAACAAGGGTAACACTCCAGTGCATTTCTAAAAGAAAACAGTATTTTGGTAAAATAGCTATCTAAATAAAACTTAAAAATTAAATGTGAGATGTAAATATTTGAAATATTTCTGTATTTCAGAACTCCTGAGAGCTTTTATTAGATATTAACTGAAATGTTATCAAATATTTTGCAGGTTAGAAAATATATGTATTCCTTCATAAAACATGTTACTTTGTTTATACTCTGACTAGGATTTATTAATCTCTATCACCACATTCTGAAAACTACAGAATGGCTAGCCTAATTCTCATTTAATAATTTCTTCCAAAATATAATGAGCTAGAAAAAAGAAAAAAAAAAGAAGCTAATTTCCATCTGACAACATATTGCATATAAATATAAATAAATGTATTAATTTGTCTGTGCAAGACTTCCATTTAGAATTAACCAAAATACATCAAGAATAAAATAGCACAGAATTAATAACAAGAGAGGTCAAGAGAGGTTAAGAGAGGTTCTCCTCCCCCTCTATTCTGCCTTAGTGAGGCCACACCTGGAGTATTGTGTCCAGTTCTGGGCCCCACAGTTCAAGAAGGACATGGAACTGCTTGAGAGAGTCCAGCGCAGAGCCACTAAGANCCCAGGTGAAGGGTGAAGGTCAGGATGATGGAGCCAAGCTTTTTACAGTAATGACCAATGATAGGACAGGGGGCAATGGTTGCAAACTGGAGCACAGGAGGTTCCATGTGAATATCAGGAGAAACTTTTTCACTGTGAGAGTGACAGAGCACTGGAACAGGCTGCCCAGAGAGGTTGTGGAGTCTCCTTCACTGGAGACATTCAAACCCCGCCTGGATGTGTTCCTGTGTGATGTACTCTAGGTGACCCTGCTCTGGCAGGGGGGTTGGACTAGATGATCTTTCGAGGTCCCTTCCAACCCCTAGAATTCTGTGATTCTGTGATTTTTTAGGCATAAGCTCCTTCTGCCAGCCTAATAAAATGCAGAAAAAATGAACTTCAGGTTAAATATCTCAGCACTAATGACAGGAGAACAAAGCCTGAAAGGGAGAAACAAAGGAAGGAATGCAGGAAGAATAATGTTAAAAAAGTATTTTTTTTTAAATTAGTTGTGTGGTAACTTATAGTATTATGAACTTTTTTTAAGTGTTCCTGTGAGCTTTTTCTCCCCTTGATCTTTTATACAGTATACTCTCAGATCTGAAGGATACTTTGTCACTTAAAGTGAAAAACAGCAACTCCAACATATTTGTGTTCTATACTAACACTGGAAAGGGTTTTATTTTCACTGTGACATATAACAAAACCAAAATCTGAAACTGTAAGACTGCAAACAAAATAATACAAACTCGTGCTTGTCAAGGTGTGTCACCTACTTACACACTCCCTATATACACCCTTCTATTCCAATTCTTTTGTTGAGATTAAATACTGTATTCCACAATTAAGACACATCTCTCCTGTCTACTCTTTTTATATATTTTTCATGATACTGTTTTGTTTGCCTTTCACAGCAGGGTAGATCTTCCTCTTTTTCTACAGCATGCTCACATCTCCTTACTGTTAAGTAAATTGTGTAAGAAAGTACAGTTTTATGGTTAGTCTTTTAAAAACTAGGGAGTACCATTTCTATAATTTCTAACACATAAAGTAATACATGAGCATTAAATTGCCTCTTCGGGACCAACTATTGCATCAAATACTTTATGAAGTTACTTCTCTAAAGCCAAAAGGATAAGGCTGTACATGGTTCCCAGTTAGGAATAAAAATTTTGCCTCCTTGCATGGTCATATGTTCTGAATTCCTGCCTGTGGTTTTCAGCAAGCAGAGTACAGCAGCAACCTCTTCAAGCTTGTTCTAAGTATTAGGAATTGACATATAAATACAGTTGGTTTGAACTATTTACTATTACTTAGTCCACCATCTGATAGCTTTCTCCACTCCACATGATGATTCCATAAAGTGCATTTCTGTTATTTTGGACTTGCACTGCTAAGTCAGTTTTACGTAATTTGTAAAATGAAGGAGTCATATTGAAGAAACTCTGAACAAATGGGATGGCTGCAGTTGACTGTGCTCTGCCTCAAAACAAGATGTGGTTATCTTTATTTCTGAGAAAAAAAGATACGTATCTGGCTGTTACCTAATCTCCTCTTATCCAATTTCTTATGGAAAAGTAAAGATCATGTTTCAAGAAATGAAGAAAATGAGGACCTGACAAGATTCATTAGAACTGTCCTCCATTCCACCAGAACAAAGAAGGATTGCCATGAATGATGAGTGCTTTAGTTTGCAAAGGATAAAGCCATTGATCACTTGGAACATGATTTAGTAAGTATTCAGAGCTTGATAATAATACAATGCAGAAATGTCACATCAAATTACTGTTATGCAGTAAAAGGAAGTTCAACATTTTGCTTAGACTATTATCTTTTAGTAAAAAAGTACTTTGGAGAAGTAGAAGCTAGCAGCTTTTAAAGAAAGCTATTACTAGTTCTGAAGAGAATCTTTTGGAGGTCCTCTGAACAGAGGATTTGCTACTTTTATTTAAAAATTTGAGAGAAGCTTGGGAGAAAACAAGCAAACAAAAAACAAAACAAATGTAAAAACTGCGTAATAACAGCTAGTATGGAAATATTTTCAAAACAGTAATATAAACAATTAATAAGCTAGAATTGACAGAACATATCTAAATGAACAGGCAAAAATACAACTGAAACTTCTAAATGGAACTTCATAAAAATATTTAACTCACCTTCAAAGTACTCCAACACATAAACAGATCTTCTATAATCAGTACCAATGGGTTTTAAAAGGCAAAGGATTTGTGCTTTGGTTGGGATATTTTACTAATAATTTTGCATTTGTACTGAAGTTTACAGAGTGTAGATAGCCCAACCTGTATTCCATTGTACCTCACTTACTAATAGGTTTTCTTTTTCTACTCTGAACCAAGATAGCTACTCATTTCTATCCACACAATCACACATCTATGCATCCATTAAGATATAGTTTAGATTGGAATCTTCTTTTGCTTTCCTTTCAGTAGGTTCTACAAGCAAATCAGTGCTGGCCAAAGGTAAAGATTGTGGCTACCTAAGCTTAGACTCTACAAGGCAGTCACCTCTACTCACAAGTGTCTCTGAGCTCCATTGTAGTCAGTGGTAAAAGCAGGTACTTTAAAGGCTAAATTTAATCTTGTCTATGTCAGATGTTTACTCCCGGATGAGGGAAAATACTAAAAGTTCTTTTTTTTTTCTTTTTTTTTTTTTTTTCCCCACTGACTGTAAAGGGAATTCTAGGCAATCAGCTGAGATGGAGACACATACAATGGATACTCCTACATCTAATAATGAGAATCTCACTCAATACTTTCATTCTACACTCCACAATTTATCCAAATTGAATTAAATTATGAATATTCTTTGTTTTCCAAATAAAAATGTAAGCCTAAATTTTATGATGGAAATTGTACATAAAAGATTGCATCATGAGAGACACGCACAGAAGTTCTTTCAGTAACAACACTTACATTGCATCCAGCTTGTAGTGTCTTCCCCAAACACCACACAATACAGGAAGACCTTGAGAGATGTGAGAGTTTTTAAAGGAGGGTTACAAATTCAGCTAGGGCTGAAGCACCTGCCCTGTCAGAACCAGCTGAGGGACAGGGCTTGTTCAGACTAGAAAAAAGAAGAGAACTTCTGGGGAACCTAACAGCAATCCCCCAATACCTATGAGGAGATTATTGGAAAGATGGTGTCAGGCTCCTCACAGCAGTGACTGGTGAGAAAGTGAGGGGCAATGGGCATAAGTTGAAAGAGTCTCCTCTTTCAGGAGGTTCAGACTGGACATAGGAAGAAATTTTTTCACCAAGAGTGTCAGGGAGTGTCACAGGTTGCCCAGAGAGGTTGTACATGCTTGGAGGTTTTACAGACAAACTGGATAAAGCATTGAGCAGCCTGGTCTGATTCCACAGCTGACTCTTCTTTACGCAAGAGATTGGACTAGATGAAACTCTGAGGTTCCTTTCAACCCAAATTATCCTATGATATTAAGTGGCGGCCTAATAAACATATTTCTGGATCCAAACAGCTGAAGACAACAATCATCTTATAAAAAAAATCAGTAAAGTCTTAGCTAGGATGTGTTTCTGAACCAGACTTCTGTGATGCACAACATTTTGACACGTAAGCCCAGAAATAGCTGAGGCATCATCATCTGTTTTTACAACACATTAACACAGATCCACATTTTGAAACACACAGAAAAAAAAATAAGAAACAGCTTTGACTCTTTTGTTTATAGATAAGCACAGCATGAAAATCTTTTAAACGTTAATTTTGTTCTTTCTGTATTTTAGAAAAGCCTATGACAGCTTGTGGATTGTGAGACCAACTAGCTCCTTATAGAATAGTAGAATCATCGAGGTTCGAAGAGACCTTCAAGATCACCCAGTCCAACCATCTACCTACACCACCACTAAACCAGATCACCCAGCACCACATCCAGACACATCTTGAACATCTCCAGGGACGGTGACTCTACCACCTCCCTGGGCAAAGGTTAGAAGGTTAGAAGGTTAGTCAAACAACTATAGAAGGTTAGTTGTGTAACAAAATGTTATAGAGCCCCCTCAATTTACTTTGTAATACAAGATTTCTTAAAATCCTTTAAAAAAGAAAACAAACAAACAAACAAAAAAACCACAAACAAACAAAAAAACCACAAAAACCCCAACAATTCAATTGTCAGATATTGTAGGTCACTCATAGCAATTGTAAGAGTCTGTCAGTCCAGACATTTGAGTTGCTCAGTGGATTACAACATATTCAGGACTTACAGATTCTCTCATAGCAAATCATCTTTCTTGATGCAGGGATGATAGATTAGCCCACTAATTACAACCCTAAAAACAATGCTACCCTAAATTTCTTCTCTTGCAAATATCTGTAATTATATGTATCACAAACTTTAATTAGGTAAGTATTCTGAAAGTTTCTGAATGATGAAAACTAAATGAATGCCCCATGCAAGACCAAAATATGCACTATAAAATGAGAAATTCTGGGGAGGAACCAGTGTTTTCAGCAACCAGACACCAGAATTGATAAGTAAAAGATGTTAGAAAAAATAAAAGCAGTGAGGAAAATTTAATAGGAGACCAGTCTCTTCACTGCTTTATGTCATGTACAAAATGAAAGCACATTTGGAAAAATACACTGATTTGGCAGCACTTAACATCTGCTTTGCATTCATGTTGTACAGGTATAACTGATTAAACACAGAGAAAGTGAACAGGCTACAGCACCATTCATTTTTTTTATTTCCATACTATATGTGAACAAGGTGCAAGAGAACCAACTTTCCCCAAAGCAATGTTAACATAAGTCCAGCTGTTTGAAAGGCTGGTATTGAATTGGCGTAATAAAGATTTAATGGTCTCACATAGATAACTGAGTATCTTAACACGTATACAAGGTGCTGGACACGCACATTTAGGCAGCTGAACTGAGGTCCTAGTTAATAGAGTCAACCGAGGCTAAAAGGTGATTCTGCCAGGGGTCTGTTTGGAAAGTTGTCCCCATATGGAAACTGTATGTGCAACCTCACACACAGATGCCTGATTACAGCACTTTTGATACTATTTGACTAGTAAACACTTTGGTAGTTGATGCATTTCTCAGTAGTTGTTAACCTAATCTCTATTTTTCCCAGAAAAACACAAAAGTATAAGAATAACTCTAGAAATTAGGTTGCCCCTGTATCTTTTCACTGACTGTGTGCACTGGTAAAACAATCTAATAACCACAGAAAGATGCTTCTCTGAGAAAACTGTGCCATTTTCAGAAACCTGAAGAGGCTGCCTGAACCAGAAAGAGTACAGCTTGTGGCCAGCAGGTCGAGGGAGGTGATTCTGCCCCTCTACTCTGCTCTGGTGAGACCCCACCTGCAGTACTGCATCCAGCTCTGGAGCCTTCAGCACAGAGATACTGTGTAAAGGGTATTTTACCTTATTCATATACTCAGCGCTGACTGTGTTTTGAAATGGAGTCTTAGCTAAAGGTTCTTGTCTGTGATACTATGGACTCTTGCATGACAAAAAAAAAAAGAAAAAAAAAAGATAGACAGCATCTATGATCTCTTTTTAATTCATATACAATAATAAATTGTTTCGTACTACAAGAAGTAAATAAACTACAGAGATTTTTGTCCTTTTGAGATTTGTGTCTCAAAGAAGCATCTTTGTTGCTCCAAAAGAAATGAAACCCATCTTTCTGACTTTTTAGCTTTTAGGATGAACAATTTATATTTGCAGTTATGATCAAAGACAGCATTCCCTTTCCAATGAAGAGCAAACAATTACTCTCCTACAACTCAAGCTCATTAACACTTCCCCAGAACACAGAGCCAGACTATGGAATCGATGCATAGATAATCGTGCAGCTCAAGAGGAAAGTGCTCATCTGAAGGGTGTTTATGGCTTATTGGTATGACACCTCACAGCCTTTATTTTGAATAAGGGGAATGTCATTTTTCACATTTTCTGTGGACAGTATTGGATCAGACTGAGGTTATAGAAGAATGCATTGATAAATACTGGTGGAAGAGAAAATCTGAGATGAGACCAAGTCTAATCGAACTGCATAAAACAACATCGGCAGGTGGTCACACTCCACTTGCTCTCTCATCAGGCAAGCACACAACAGAACTTTGTCCACCAATTTGCAGCTTCTCAAGGCCAGGAAACAAGCAATTAATTTAATTCAATGCAGTTTTACCTCATATGCTTCCCAACATCTCCTCAGAACACAAGTTAAGCCAATTAGTGTACTCTTAAACTCTGGATGAGAAGTAAATACCGAAGTAGTTAGGAACTTAAATGGTCATAAATAATTGTGTAAAAAGACATCTGATATACAACATCTGCTTTATTAAGTCTCTCAATTTTTTAATATGTTTTCATTCCCTTTTCAGTCTCTGCAATTTCTCTTTTTAAGATGAAATTGGCTGCAGCCAGAGGTTGTCCAGATGACTTGCATCCTTGGAGGTTTTCCAGAGAAGTCTGTATAAAGGCTTGAATGACCTTATCTGACCTCAGAGCTGACCCTGCTCACAGCAGGAGGCTGGACAACCTCTGGAGGTGCCTTCCAACCTGATTCATACACATTAAAATGAATACAGCACTTTAAAAGAGGTATTGCTTCTGCCTCTACTGAGAGATAGTCAAAAAACCAAGTGTTCATCACTCCTGTGTGGGTCAGACAGCTATTTATTGAATCAAGTTTATCATACAAAACAAATTATGATTATGAAGAAGGCAGTGCTTTAATTGCACTTTCAAAGAAATCATTCAGCTACAGCACAAGTGAAAATAGCATTTATCACCAAAGGAAAAGCGATAGCAGTGTTCAAAACTGAAGTTATTTTATCTATTTACTGAATGGAAGATATTAATAACAATAAACGTTAATTGCTGAAAGACTCTTTTTAAAAATGGAGTTTCATGGTGCAGACTCAAGGCTTTTGCCACACAGGACTGCATACAAACAATGACAGTATGTTCAGAGTAAGATTTACAACAGCCCACATGAAAAGATAAAGCTGCTTAAAGGCACCAGATCAAGCCAGGTCTCCCTGAAATCCTACAGTCAAATACCTAATTCTAGGCTTTAGGGAAGCAGGACCACTTTTCCAGAAGCAGCAGCAAATCAAGAGTAATATATATTAGGTCTAAATAAATGTAGCAGGATTTTAGATGGCATGACAAGGAGCTAACAGATTTATGCTTGCACTGTCTCTGCTATGAGCACAAGACAGCTCTAGTTCAGATGCTACACAGCCATGCCATTATCACACTATGTCCCAGCAAGGAAATAGCTCAAACTTCCTCAAGCATGGAGCAGTGCTTAAGATGAATACTTGGCTTCAAGTCTGGAGATGGCTTATCTCTGGACAGCTCAGGGAATGAGACGGCACAGCTGGTATCTATTTGTGTATGTTCCTATAGCTATGTCCTTTGTGGTATAACCACTGCTCCTACAATACAGAGGGAAATTTCAGCAGTTTAGGTTGTTATGCAGTAATCACTAGCAAGTTACTGGCAAACAGTAAATCTCTGGTATGTAGCAATATGTAGGACCAAGTATTTCTATCTCCACATATGAGAAAAGCATTGAGACAGATCAAAATTTCAGTTTAACTCCTTTATGTGACTGTAAGCAAACGACGTTGGCAGACTATCTTCTAAATGTTCGGGCAAAGGTCCCTTTCCACCTGTATCGCTCTGTGGAGCTATGAAGAAAGGTGAGGTATGCAGCCTCCCTCCAACAAGGCAAGGCAATCGCCTTGAGAGTCTTGAGAGCTGTGTCCACCCACAGATTGCCTCAGTCTAACACACTAAATGTTATATCTTGACCTAAGCCACATTTTTCCATGCTGTAAGGCCACACAGTGAATCTCTATGCTCCTACTGTCAAGTTAAAAATAGGCAGCGAGCTGATGTACTTCAGAATGCACTGACACGGTAGCCAAAGCACAACATACTATAAGTAACAGCTGTTATGCCCCTCTGGAGCACAGTTACAAGGCATAATTTATAGCAAAACCCACAATCTGTGCCAGAATTTCAGCGTCAGAAGTTGTAATGAGACAACTAGGAGCCTCCAATTCCTCTTAAATGGGCAGAGCTCATTTAAATCCAATGCTCAGGTCATACTCCACTCCTCCAACCAGAACAACAAACCCTCCCCGCTGTGGTCCTTCGCAACATCTGGAGTGCTACGCCTCCTTCTCATTAACCCTGTGTACAACATTCATTACGTTCTTCATTACGTCTTCCTGACAGCAGTGACATCTTCCCACCTCATCTAACCACCAGCTCACACCTGTATTGTGGAACTCATTCTGTGTAGTTAACCAAAGCATTTAACTTCTTTAACTGCTATGAATCCAATTTCTTCTTGAATTCAGTTAGGAATCAGAGGTACAGCTTTGCTTTACCACTAATAAATTTACATGAAAGTGGCTTCATCCTCTCTCCCAGAAACACATGCATCTTGCCCTATTCTAATTACTTTTTATTCAGCCCCATGTATGTTGTTTTTAAAGCTTTCACAATACTGAATAATTGTTAATGAAAATAACCAGAGTGCAAAGAACACAAAGTCTAGAACATTCTAATTATAGCATTAAATCTGACAAAATACAATATGGTCATTTGTGAGGTGACCTGTACAGATTTCCTCTGTGAGATCCCCACAATGCTTTTTGCATACAACTGCAAAGCAGGTGGGCAGAGACAAAGAGTGAAAATATTCTTTTGATAAACCAGTGAAGTTTAATCAGTATCGAGTATTTACTGTTTGCCAGAAAGCAGACAGCTGGTTTACACCTTTGAGAAAGCAAAGAGAAAGCATCAGAAGAGGTGATGTAGCCTAACACAGCCGATGTAGCACAGGTAGTACAGACTGGGAGGTGCCGGACTCAACTCATCCATTATGTGCATGGATCCAAAACCACTAAAAGCAGAAACCTTTTCATACAATAATTCGGGTTGGAAGGGACCTTTAAAGGTCATCTAATCCAATCGCACTGCAATGAGCAGGGACATCTTCAATTACATCAGGTTGTTCAGAGTCCTGTCCAACCTGATCCTGAATGTTTCCAGGGATGGGACATCTACCACCTCTCTGGGTGACCTGTTCCAGTGTTTCACCACCCTCATTGTAAAAAAATCTCTTTATGTCCAATCTAAATCAGTTGAAAACCATTACTCCCTGCTTTTGCAACAGGCCCTACTGAAAAGTCTGTCCCCATCTTTCTGATAAGCCCCCTTTAAGTATTGGAAGGCCACAATAAGTTCTCCCCAGAGCCTTCTCTTCTCCAGGCTGAACAACCCCAACTTTCTCAGCCTTTCCTCATAGGAGAGGTATTCTATTCCTCTGATCATTTTGGTGCCCCTCCTCTGGACCTGCCCAAACACGGCCATGTCTCTCCTGTACTAAGGACTCCATAGAGGGATGCAGTACTGCAGGTGGGATCTCACCACAGTGGAGTAGAGGGGAAGACGCACCTCCCCCCACCTGCTGGTCATGCTTCTTTTGATGCAACCCAGGATACAGTTGGCTGTCTGGGCTGCAAGCACATATTGCTGGCTCATGCCCAGCTTTTCATTCACCAGTACCTCCAAGTCCTTCTCTGCAGGGCTGCTCTGAACCCCTTCACCCTCCAGCTTGTATTGATCCCTGAGGTTGCCCCAACCCAGGTGCAGGACCTTGCACTTGGCATTGGTGAACCTCATGAGGTTCATATAGGTTCATTTCTAGAGCTTGTCCAGGTCCCTCTGGATGGCATCTCATCCCTAAGGCATGTGAACCTCATCGCTCAGCTTGGTATCATTTGCAAACTTGCTAAAGGGTGCTCTCGAGCCCACTGTTTATGTCATTGATGAAGATATTTAACAGTGCTGGTCCCAATATGGACCCCTGAGGAACATCACTCAATGATTCCCATCCGGACACAGAGCCATTGACCACTACTCTCTGTGACCATCCAGCCAATTCCTTATCCAGTCCATGAAGACCCATTTCTTAACAAAATGGGTTCCCAACCCTGTATGTCCCTTATTTGCTGTTTATTGTTATTCATAGGCTGGTTTTGTTTGTTTGTTTGTTTTGCTTGGCTGTTTTTTAAAAAGAGCTCTCTTTGTTCCCTTGTTTGACATGTTTCACTGTAAGTAAGGAGCATCCACTTTTCACCTACAGCAGGGCTCCGGGGCTCTCCAGTTCAAGCAATCTGTCACAGGTTATTGCATTAGAGCCATGAGATGCCTGGCAAGCAAATAAAGGTCACACTTCACCATGAAATATTTACAAGAAACATAACTGCAGCGTAATCCTTGCACTGGTATATGCACCCTAGAAATGGGACTTGGCTTCCCCTCATAGGCTGCAGTGTCATGATTATAGGTCACTATTATCAGGTTGCTTGCTTATAATGAATGTAAAGCCACCTCAGAATGGATATGTAAAGGGACTCTTCATAGACGCAACCAGGGATGGTGACTCATGCCTAAATTAAACCTGATCCAGAGCATAGTACCTGGACTGCACTCATCCACCCTGTGGAAACTACCTGAACAGTCTGTGGAGTGGGTTTGACCTGGGCCAATTCTCAAACCATTCCCACGCAAAGCGAGGGATTGCTCTCAATATGCACTGCAAATTTAACCACTGCATTTTAGTGGGTAAAGGAGTTTTAACAGCAAGGACAGAAGCTTCTTTGTGGATGGCCTCAACTGCAAAACACAGATATGGGCACAGCTAATTACAGCATAGCATAAGAGATCAACTGTCTTACACCGATTTGTTTTCCCACATAAAACATTTTGGAGTCAGGTCATAGACCATGGAAGAGTGCTGAAGGACAGGGTCTAAAGCTGTATGTGTGACACAAATGTGACTTGCATCCCTTTATCACTTTGGGAGCTCTAAAGTGCTATCATACACTAAATACATCAAAAAATCAGGTTTGATGTTTCTTTAACTTAGCTGATGTTTTGCTTTAATCTTTGACATACTGCAAGAAAAAAAATCAATAACTTTGTATTCACTTGCTGATTTTTGCAATATGCAGTAAATAATGAACAGGGTCAAATTTTCAAACTGAAAAAGAAAAGATATTATAGCTAGTCCTGTGGGGCAAAAAAACCCCTGAAAGTTGTTACATAATTGAAAACACCTTATACTTGGGAAGGGAGGAAGAAAGGTGTAAATGAAGGTCACACTTGTCACCTGAAGTCCTGCATATCCAATTTTTAAGCACCTGACTTTTCAGCTTGCAATATTCTTTCTATGCACTTTTTTCTTTTCTTTTTTTTTTTTTTTTAAATAGACAAAAATCCTGCTGACAATACCAGTACTAGAGGTAAAAAACATTTCAAAACATTAATTTCTGGCTGATAGCTCTCCTACAAATGAGAAAAAAATAGTATCATAGTATCATAGAGAAGTGTAAGTGACCTTCAAAAATCATCTAAGTCCAATCCCCAGCCATGGGCAGGGACATCCTTCACTAGATCAGGTTGCTCAAATCCCCATCCAACCTGGCCTTTCATGTTTCCTGGGATGGAGCATCTACCAACTCTCTGGGCAACCTGTTCCAGTGTCTCACCACCCTCATCATAAAAAATATCTACTTCATATCTAATCTAAATATACTCTTTCAGTTTAAAATAATCACTCCTTATCAAACCATCAGGAAACAGGTTTGATTTTAGCAAAGCTCTGACTATAGAAAATGAAGGGTTTACCTGGAGAGACTGAAAAGAAATACAAAACAAAGGAAGCCACATGGTAAAAATCAACAGAATGGATGAAGAAACAGACCATGAAGAATGGAAACACCTGCAGAAAGCAGATGAAAACACAAAGACCAAGAAAATCTCGAGGAAGTTTCAGAAAGAACTTTAAACTGGGTACAAGAGGTGCTGGCAGAGCCTAAGTAGTACCTTCTGCCTACAGAAGTGGATGCTAGGAGGGTATCAGGGAAAAGCTTAATACACGTTTTCCCTGTTCTTACTCTTTCTTTGGTATCTGTCACTCATAGAGACAAAACTTTGCTCTGTGTACCTTGGTCTGACTCAGTATCACCACCCCTATGTTCATACAATCCCCCCGTATGCAGGAATACTTTATACAGAATGGATTATCATAGCCTAATCTGAAACCATCAACAAATCAGCCTGACATTGCCTTATCCAATTCTTCGGGGAATTAATTATTAATGCATTGAGAGCTATGCAAACCACTACACAGAATTTGCACACCCACACACACATAAGCACATGTATCCTAGATCAGTAGAAAACATGTTTCCTAGCTTTAAAATGAAGAATATCTCTGGAAATACATTCTTTTTCATACCTCCACCATTTTTACTTAACTTTTTCCTCTAATTTTTATATATATATATGTATGTGTGTGTGTGTATAGATGTATATGTGTGTGCATATATGTATATATAAAATGACATTTAAAATATTTGTTTAAAGTTCTTCTGAAAAGTTAGAAAAAAAGCGCAAAACCATGTAAATGGGATTTCTAGCAAGGTCACCCAGTGCTCACTGTTAGTGCAATAAGACTCTCAACAGCAATGAAGTGTGTGGTGTTGCACTTTTCCAGGTGACTGCTAAGAGACTTGTGCAGTCTTTTAGTCTGTCTCAGCAAAGACTGGGCATTATTCTGACCAACAGTTTCTGTCATCCTGTTCATAACAGATGGCAGAAAAAATCTCTATTCTTATCAAGAAATAGGCTACTACTTAAAGTACTGCATTCTTTGCCATTCAGACAGGTTTTTCCTGTTACTATTTCATTTTTAGTTCCTTTTTATTTTTTACTGGAAGATCATTCAGTGACTGAGAGGCAATGTGCTCAAAATGCTCATCAAAAGGCTCCGCTCTGTTTTTGGCTGCATTTTTGGCTGGAACAGCTGTTCCGAGCATGGGATACTTCCTGCCTCTAAACATACGAGAACTTCTTGCTTTACAACATGTCAGTTATCACAGCCATTGCTGTAGTCAACAGGCAAATTTACCGTCAATGGACAAATACTGACATTCTAAGCAGATGGACTGACTTCCTGCAAAAATGACATCTCTCCATCAAATACACAGAGAGAGCCCTAATGAATAATTCAGACACCATGCTTAACTTTCTCATGTCTAGAGGAAGAAGAGATTAATCTGAGCTTCAGACAGCAAGACCAGTGTTTCACAGAGTACGAAGCTAGTTACTGAATGGCTGCTGTCTCCGAGGGTGAAAGTTCCTTTTCTAACATTGTATATGATAGGCTTATGTTGCAGGCTTTTATTATTTCATTTACAATGCTCAATTTTGGTCTGTTTAATGAATTGTCAAGCTTCATAACAATAACTTACAATCTTAAGAAGCAATTCTACCACCTGGGGAAATGACCATGCACAGTTCTTTGAGTTTGTGTGAAGATAAATAAGGGAAACATATTGGCTCCTACTCTGGTCTGAAATGCATGTGTTTTAGTTCTAATAGGACAGTACAGGTAGGACAAATAGGTTAAAGTTTAATTCAAGGAACCTGTGGCTAGAGGAGTGAACATCTTTGTCTCTAACATGATCTATCTAGTTTACAACATCCTACATGAAGCTGTCATTCACAGCTGTTACAATGCATGGCATTTTCACATTGCTACTGTGGAACAAGAAAGGGTCTGTTTCTTTCCTGAAGAGCCACTGCATGCAATTTTAAACACCGGTTTTGCTTGAGCTGAACTGCCCAGAGGAAGGACACCCACAGGTGGAAGTGACTGCCAGAATGTCATGCAGAGAAATGACATTCAAAAGGCAACTAGTCAAGCACAATACTTCAGGGCATCAACAACACTGCCCATCTCCTATGAAGGCATCATTGCCAGAACATTACCTAATTTTCAAGCAAGAAAAATTCACCTCAGATGGGTGGCCAACTGGGAAGTCTCTGAATCCAAGTCGTGGTTTTTGTGATTTTGAAGGCTCAAATCAATACAAAAATACACAATTCTCTAGGGAGATGATTGGAGCATGTGTGAATATTCTCATGGTGAATAATTAAGTTGTCTCACCTAGTTTTTTCAAGATAAAAAAAATCACCTAGTTTGTGATAGCAGAAGAAAAGCTCTGCGTAGTTCCCAAATGATGCAGGTTTATGTTTGTAAAACTGTGAATTCTTAAGACTAGGAATTTTCTCTTGCACCAGGAATCTACTAACAGTTGCAGGACTCCACTGATACTAAGATTAAGAGCAGAAATAACATACTGGGTAAGGTATCTCAGCAAACGTGTGTTATGTTTCATACCAGTACTGAAAACACATAGAGGGGCTTAACTAGCGAGGTCACACAATGAAGAGCAAAATGTAAAATACATCCATTTGGTTGGAGAGAAGATATAGTACAAGCTTGCTTTTTTTAAAGGATATTGCTTATTGCTTTTCCCTTTCAAGAAGGACATATTTCCAATTGAGTTATCCCTAATAATGTGCACATTTAAAATGAAATCATCAAACCTTGCATGTCTGGAAATGTCACTGTTTTCACATTATAAATGTAACATTTACAGCTATGTACTTATTAATGCTCTATTTTTTGTCTGATATCACTGTGTGTTTTGGTAGAGCTAAGAGGGAGGACTAGGATGAAGGAATAACTGCTTCATTCCTGCCTGGCCGTTCCTATGCTCTTATGAAACTATCATCTATGATTATCAGGCTGTTTTTTAAATATAATCTACTGAGAGTAAAATGTGATTTGCAATATTAAATGGCATCAGTGCAATCATGTAGCTCAATCCCCATGCGCCCCTTTGAAAATCTGCTCACTTTTGTACTTAAAACTCCTCTTCCCCTACAGAACAGAGAATTGATTTCTCCTCTTCAGCGAGATGAATCCCTTCCCACGTGATTTCACACGCCAGTCTACTCTAATCACTTCCAGCTGCCTCTGCTCATCCGAGCACAGTACAGCCATTTCAAAGGGCTATGAGATGCTTTCCTTAGGAACTCCACTGGATAGGAAACAGACTATTTTGATGACTCTGAGACATGGATAAGGAGAAAACATTTCTGATATACTAACCCACTGTTGACAGGAATAATACTAAAAACATAAATGCCTGTTATACTGTCTGACCTTCTACATGCTGGGTGCTTTCCAAACTTTTTTGACTGATTTACTGCAGCTCTAAGTAGCTCGTCAGAGGAAAGCCAGTATTGTTTCCTACTGCAATAACAATGTTGAACAATTTCAGGATTCAAATAAGGCCACAAAAAAAACCCAAAACAACAAAACCAGCCTCGGACTACATGGCAGAATGAAAAATCTGATTTTGTGTGTGATTTTCCTCATATGTGATAATTAATTTGATTTTTTTATGAAGTATTTTGCCAAATATTTATATAGAGTATATACAAATACACACATACATTATTTGCATATATACACATATGCATGTTGCATATAAATACATGTTTAATTGGTTTGAACACTTCTCTGACATCTGTGGTGTGGCGATAGCTTTCAAATCACAATCATTTGTGAATATTACTTATCTTGATTACTTCTCCCATAGTTCACCACTGAGACTGTTAAAATACAACCAGTCCTAGTAACACCAAGCAGACATTTGACATTATTGAAGATATATTATTCTCATTAACTTTAAAACTACTGATTTTTTGCTATCCCTACAAAGCAAACAGTTTTGTCACAAGAAAAAAATCCAACCTCATTAAAACTCTTAGCTGCAAACACTGGTTTTCTAAGGAGTGTATTTAATGTCTACTAAGTAGCATATAACATGTATTTGCATCTTTCACTAGAACAGCTTCTTTTAAGATTAAACATAATCAGTAGTGCAAATATTCAAGTTTATTTTAATACCACTTTCAAGTTTTTACGTTCACCATCTTTTATTGCAAAAATAATTGGAAAGTAAATTAATATTTAAAATTAATGGTTATATCTATATCCTCCCTCTTTTATGTATAGACCTAAAGATATATTATGTAATTGAGTACAGACATACAGCTTCATGTATATTTTTTTTCTCAATTTGAAGAATGCAAAAAAAAGATTCAGCAGAGAAATAAGCTGATTTTTATATTGCAGTCAGTTTGTTTTCTTTCCCTGAAGTAGAGTGAAATTATAATTTTTATACATATATATATGTAACTTTTACAGGAAATTAGAAAAACGTACTTCAAAAAGTAGCAACACTGGTTTCAGAAAAAGTGTTTAATTTTAAACCAATCCATTTTCTAGATATTTCTATCTTACTTCTAATCTCCACTTCTGAGAATCAATCATAAAGCAGCTGTTTTCAGGATTACTTCCTATGAGTTTTATTAAGAATGTTGCTGATTCTGCTCTCTTCTATGATTTAACATCTGAGCTTTTCTTTTCCTTCAGTCTCCCAAAGGGATAAATAACACAGTATAGAAAACAGGTTTGCTGCCTCCATGCAAATTGCATGTTTATTTATTCTTGACTTCTTTTCCACTATGAAATGCACCATGAATGTATACATTGCATGTATGTGTATGTACATATGTGTACATATGCATATGCACACATGCACACATAGTAGGAGTACTAAGACATTGCGTTTAACTTCTTTGGCTTCATGGTTTTACCTCAGATAAGAAGAGAACCTCACTGCAATGTTTGCCTAACTGTTTTTTTTAAAGGCACAAGCATTTTGGGCACAGGCAGGTGAGGAATGAGAACACAGCAGGGAAATTTCATCTTGGATGGTCATAGGTTTTAAACACCAAGGGAAAAAGAGATCCTCATTCGATGTAATGGGTTCAGCTCCAAGAAAATTGTGGAGTGGTGCCAGCTGAGGACCTAAGACATTAACACTGACAGAAAGGAAACTTCTTTAGCTGTGATATTTTTTACCTAAAATCAATTAAATATAGAATAAATTTAACTACTACCAAGAATTAGGTCAAAAGCACTAACTCAGCCTAAGACAGTTTTTCTAGACACAGCTGCTGACACAGTAGCTTGTACCCTGATTTTAAATCTCTGTTGTCCCAACTTTCTTACTTCCCAAAACCAAAATAACTGTAAAGCTTACCTGCACAGCTATCATATCACAGTTATATAAACTTACACATTCAGCTTAGAAACTCCAAGCCTGGAAAGCAGTAACTTTTTATCAACTATCTAAGTATGTTGAAGTCTATAACATATGTTCCAAACATTACTCTTGAAGGACATGCCACAATCTCCCATTTTAGGGAGTAATCCTCAGGCACCAAAAGTCTTGCTTATAATAACACTGGTATATAAATCTCCACAGCTAATTCATATTTAAGCCAAGTAAGGAACCAGAAAGTAGTTAATCCTCCATCTAAACCTGTGAAGGGCTTGAGCCAGTATGCCTCTCAGAGCACTTGGAAAACTCAATGCAAATTGAAGCAGCATCTTCTGCTGTTTTACATAAGACCACAAGAGGGGGAAAAAAATGCCTAGTCTCCAATTTTATGTATTTTTTTTTTTGTACACTTGATATGAGTGACCCAGATTCAGTTCTGTTCTGTACACAAGCAGATTCAAACCCCCAGTTACAGAACTCGTCTAATCACAAAGCTGAGTAACTGTGTAGGGTTATATCACCTAGAGTCTATCCACTGTAGAGAAAAATAGTTTCAGGAGTCAAAGAGTTCAATCACAACATGGCTCCATTTGCATACAGGACACTCAGCTGAGAAGAAGTGCATGGGCTTGTGTCATTTTCCTACTACACATGCCAAATTCATACTTAAATCTTAAACGACCCGCCCAAGACCACGTGTCCAGGCTATGGAGAATCCTTCTTTTCCTTAAATGCTGCTGCAGCAAGGTGTGATACAGTAAGTGGTGTAACAACCCTTCTTTGACCTCTCACATTGATTGTAACATCAAAGTAATACCAGTGACCCAGGGACAGGGCTTACAACTTCCATGTGTAAACACATGTAACAACACAGATAACACTTATCTGACATGTATTAACCTGTTCATCCTTAAGTATGATGTGCACAACTGATATCACACACATCCTCACCTATATAATACTTACAAAGACAATGTAAAGAATATATTGTAATTAATTCAACACTGACAACAGGTAATTAGGGGATCCAAAGAACCAATAGTTTCCACTTGCTCTGTTAAACCTGCAGCAATATCTTGAAAGAGAACCCCATTTTCAAACCACAAAACTAGTAAGCCAGTCATGCTGTATCTTTACTAAGCACCTGAGCTAGATACAGAAACCAACCTAAGTGCTTAAATTCTAT
Source organism: Aegotheles bennettii (assembly GCA_013398125.1). Lineage (NCBI taxonomy): Eukaryota > Metazoa > Chordata > Aves > Caprimulgiformes > Aegothelidae > Aegotheles > Aegotheles bennettii. The sequence continues at coordinate 26,778 of VZRW01010565.1, forward strand.
CTGTCCCAAATTAGTGCCCAGATCCAAATTTATATTCCTGAAAACTCAGAAACCATTCAACCCCAGAATAATCTGATTGTTCACATAGTCTCTGGAGAGAGAGAGGATTTTAAATCCTCCAAGATGGAGGAGGGTGTAAGCCAGACTCTGGTGTTCTCCAAACCTGTTGTAAAGGGGAGGCCAACATGATTGCTATACCAGGAAGAGAAAAGAACGAACAAACAAAAACAACAAAAAAACCTAGTGATGGTTTCCTCCCAATTGTAGATTTTCTTACTCTCTGCCTTTAGGCAACATGAAAAATAAACAGCCTTCTGTAAGGGACCAAACACCGAAGCATGCATTTTCCTGAAGTATCTTTTCATTTGGCAGGACACTTGTGCTCATTGTCACTTCGTTGGGATCCAAACTGCTCTGTCAATTAGGCTCTGGTCTTTCTGTTTGCTTGTTTAAGAAAACAGCCAGTCCACTTTCTAACTCAGCCATTTGTTCTCCTCCAGCAGGAGTTCTTCATGTTCTGTAATGCTTGGCAAATTATTATTAAGCACATTCAATAATGGGTTGGAACTGTGGTACAAATGCAAAGGCAGAAGTGATTTCTAAGTGAGTGTAATTATGTTTAAGCAACTCTAAATTGGTTTCATCTTCAGTGCAACTATAGGTAATAGAAAAGAGTTACGACTTCTGCAAGCTAACATAAAACCTCAGAATGAGTTGGTACACCCTGAACTTCTTTGCTTTTCTCACTTCATTTTTTCAACCAACATTCAAGTTTTGCCATTTCAAGCCCTTTTCTGATTATGGACCCTGAGTCACATGTGACAACTGGCATCAGTAACTCCCTGTTACTGGCTGGAGTTGGTACAGCAGCTACATGAAAAGAGCAACAATTCAACTCATCACAGAATCTATGACAAAGCTTCTCATAGCTGATTTCATGAAACATCCAGCCTGCACTTGTAGTTATGAACTAGTTCTTCATGAATATAAAATGCAAACTATCACTACAAGAGGGGAGCTTCTGGGCAACCAGAGAGCAAAAAGTCACAACAATCACACAGTTGATGAGCTTAAATGAAATAAATTTTCTATCTAGGAGGTTGGTAGATACTATTGAGGTGGAGAGAAACAATCATTAGTTGTCCACTGGATGCCAATTTAATGAATAACGACAGCTCTTTTATCTACAGATCGTAGGAGATCATCACAAAGTAATAATGAACAAAACATACACCTAAAATACTAATTTGTGTAAAATTTGTCTTTGATTCTATCCTGCAATTAATTTAAGCTCCCATGAAGTGACTGAAAAAAGCCTACCACCCCGAGTCACTAGGATGTCAGGTTTCTACTCCATAGGCACAACAGGCTACATCTGGGGTCAGGAGGTGGCAGAATCTTGCTGTGATTTTGCAACAGCTAAACTCCAGCATGAATTTACTGAAAGGGTAAGTAGAGCAGGGTGTAGCTATCAATTAACAGTGATGTGTGATATTATGATATGCTGTTAGTCTCTATGTTATGCCTTTGTTTGCAGTGGGATTAAGTCCTGAATATCCTCCTTTGAAAGAAGTCTGTTCTTCAGAAAACAAGTTATCCTAAAAAATAATTTGGCTACCAAGTTTTGATAGGTAAAAGTACCATTAAATCAAAAGCTTTGTTTCATCCAATGCCTCTTCTCATTCATTAAAAGAAAGAAGAGAAAGTGACTACTTGAGATAATCTTTCACTTACAATAAATCTAAATCAAGAAAAAACCCTTTACATTGAACTCTAAAGCATCATTTTTTGTTAAAACAAAGTTTTTTCTTCTGCATGTCACATCAGATATACCGTTACATTCACCCTAAGAGATTTTACCACTCTTTATATAACTCTTTATATACTTTATATAACGGTGACACTCTCTGGATAAGAGTGGAGAAATCAAATTACTCAAGATATTTTCATGTCCCAAAATCTCAAGTGACATGAAATAGCCACTTCTTTTTCCCTTTCTCCCTCAGAGTAACTCCAATCAGTAAATCAGTGTTTCAGTAGTCAGGATGTATCACAATAAGAACATAGGAATACACAGCTTATACTTGCATTGAAATTCTTTTTAAGACGTATTATCAGATGAAAATAGATGTTTTCACATTGCAGTAAAAATTTAAAAACCATCTGGTTAAAATTAGTTGCAAGTTTCATTACATTATGTGACAAAAGTTCAAACTTCTCTAATCCAGTTATCTTGTTTAACATGACAGTTACATTTTGACTATTATTTGGCAACTAATTTTATTCTTAATTTGCAAAACTCTCTTAGCTATTTTACAACTTATTCTTCTCTCTGCTCCTACATACATACCTATTACTTGTGTCAGTAAGCACAAACACCTATTGAAGAATGCTTACACTAACATAATATATCAATATTAGCTCACATTGTATTACAAGTAATTTCATGATAATAGTAAAATAAATAGCAAAAGATAAAAATAGGTGTTACGAGATTAGAACATTAATCTATATTTGGTATTCTGTATATTGTTATGACAAACATGTTATTTTTTCTAAAATAATTTCAACTTCAAAAATTTTCATTTCAGAAATTTTTTTTTCATCTTTAAAACAAATTGAACTCTGAATTACAGAGGTCAAAATGAGTAACTATGCCTGCTGGCCATTAAAAATAAAACTGAATAATACTTTCAGAAATGTACCTAAAGATACCTATTGGATGCCATGCAATGTAGTTCTTCTGCTAGCTCTAAGTATTCCTACAGTTCTTTCTGGGTGGAGTGACACTCTCCCTAAACTGTATTTGTACATAATGGTGATGAATATATTGATTTGATCTTCCTTTTCAAATCTGCTGAGAATCTTCTCTTGGATTAAGGTCCTAATCTGTTCTCAGTGTTATCATACTCACTGTCAGATACAGAATTAAATAACCTCATTAGTATGTGAATTCAATAGTAACTGAACAGCAGGAAAAGATACTAATCAGGTTTTGTCTAGATATTTTCCTCTTTCTAGAAACCCATTCTTAAAGAGTCAAATTCACAGTCATGGCAAAGTTACTGTCCTCATAGACAGAACAAGTCTCTCAGTTTTGAGAATCAGAACCCATATCCCTGAAGCTGGGAGGGGTAAGTAAAGAGAGGAGGAAGCCAGAGAGCACGTAATGACAACTCTAACAGCTCCTGACATCATGCTGAAGTTCAGATAATTCTTTACTTGACACAAGCACAACACGCAGAAATCTCTACTACAATCATCCTTTCTAGACCTTGTTGTCCTTTTAAACAAGCTGCTCATTTCATTGAATTTTACCTATATATAGCAATTTTATGCTAATGATATCAACCTGAGCTTTTGATATTTGCCTGATGTGATTTCAAGTTTCTTTTTATCAATCTAGAAAGTCATTCTGCAATCAATGTAGCTGTTATCACTCCCAGGGAAATTATTCATACCACTAGTTTCCAGGACTGAAACTGTAGTCTTCATTGCACTAGGTAGGTACTTAGAAAAATATCCAGCCCTAGAGGCAGTTCTGCTTTGTTTCCAAATTGTATTCCTCTGAATCACAGAAAACAAACCTTTGTAACACCATTCCCAGTTTCTATGTTATTCTTTCTCTTAATCTTCTGGGGTTTTGCTGGGGTTTTGGGGGTTTTTTGTGTGTTTTGGGTTTTTTTGTTTGTTTTTTTTGGTTTGGTTTGGGGTTTTTTTAAGATTCAACAAAAGCAATAGCAAAAAAACTACGGAACCTCAACAAAAAGGATAGGCTGATACAAATGTTTAAGTGGTGGGACAGAGTTCTGCCAAATGTTTGGTGATTTACAAAACTGATCAAATAGTAGGAAACCTCACTCTTCCTAGCTCTTTTAATTAATTGTTGCACGCTTGCCCAATGATTTCTAGTAAAACTAATGACAGCATATTTCATTATGTTTCCTTTTTTGATGTCATGTTTAGAGAGAGAATTAATAAAGCACTAAGGTGCCTAGTTCTAGCCAGCTAAAACATACCAGATTTCAGTTCTTCATGTTCTTGAATGCTTTATTTATGTAAGAGTTTGTACCATCTATAGGAAACATGTATCTCCCTGGACCTTGCTCTGTCTGGCAGGGTCTTGTGTCCCAGCTAGAAGCTTCAGCTATCAGTGTAACATCAATCCACTGCACTCATACAGCAGGGTTCCTGCTAGTAATTTAGAGACAGGCTTTTCTTTTTTCTTGAATGACAAAACTCACTGGTTAAAACATTCCCTTTTTTCAAATTCTGACAGAAATTTATTCAACAGAAATGCAAGATTTTGGGGAAGCGTGGAAACTACACCTGCAGCCTATTAAGCATAGTTTGAAAACTGAGTAGAAAGCACATAACTATTTCCCAGCTTCACCTGTATACCTTTACTGCCATATATTTTTTGCCGTGAACTTGTACAACAATGTATAGATATTTAGTAGGAAATAACAATCTATTTTAATTCCAATAGCAACATTGCTGGAATTGCTCACAATTGTCTCATCCCAAACTACTCTGCAACAACAACAAAATACTGACGCAGCTCCCGTCACCTGCTCTAGGCCTGGAGTGACCCATGTCACACATTTCCTTAGATAAATTATTAGACTTACTATAGATCTAAAGAACATCTAAAAGATGACAATGTCTAATAGATTCACAACCTCACTTGCCACAAGTTTCCGAAGAAATGTCAGCTCTAACATTTTGAGACGTTTTACTTCTCTTTGAAGGAATACCACTTACTGCCTAATCCTGATCCAAGTGTCTCGGCAAATACAACTTCTGTCAAATGTAAACCTTATTTCTCAGAGCAAACTGTGTAAAAAGATTAAGTGTGAGGAAAAAGTATGTTTATGGATAATAAAGCAAGGCATGGCATGAAATAGCTTGGACAGAAAATAGTATTTTAATAAAATGGAATATAATGTGTTATTGGGCTTTCAAGTCATTAAATATTCATGATTTCTTAACCTTGAGAACTGTTGTATTCCCAAGCACATAAAATTTCAGACTGCCAGCTACAATTCTAGCTTAGTGTAGATCATCTCACTTTCCTGATCTATTATGCAAGCACTACTAATGATTTACTTGATAAACACTTCAAATGAAAAACGGTAACATCTATTTTTATTTATTTAACAGAAGAACATCTATCTCCAGTTGTATGGTTCAGACTGAGAGAAATCAAGAGCAGCAAAATATATCAGCATGACAACTTGGCTACTTCCTTGTCTATAAAAACATCTCTATGCAGTATAAATCACTGTACTCTGCTGTTAAAGCCAATAGCAGACAACGTTGCTCAAAAATCAATCACTTTGTGGCTGACCATTTAATGTCTCACCTGGTTTATACATAGCCATGTTATGTTATTAAAGGGCAAGTTATAAATGTTACACTTAAGTAATACGTAAAGTCAAAATTCAACTCCTGAAGATTATTATAATCTGCTGAGGAATGTTTTCTCTTTTTTTGTAATCCACCATTTCATTACCTAGATGTAAAGAAAGGAACATCTTGTAGCTTATAAGGAATATAAAACTGCACACTTTTGTGCTCACTGATACTGCTTTGTTCACATTTGCAAATACAAGATATGTATTCAAATGAGATTTGAGATTGCAAAAATATCACAATCTAACACCACTTTATTTCCCTTCTAATCACACCTAGGAAAGGCTGCAAGGCATTCCAGAAGAACTTAAAGTAAAATAAATAGAGAATGAAAAGCAAAACAAAGTTCAGAGCACATGCAAGGACACATCTGTTCTCTTTATGTCAAACGCAAATTGCATAACCAAAAATTGGGAGCCCAAATATCAAAACTAATCAAAAGAGAAAGGACAGTGCTTGCAAGACCCCAGTTAAGATAACCAAACCACAGATTTCTAAATCTGTTCTTGAATATACAATCATAAAATGATAGAATGGTTTGGGTTGGAAGGAACCTTAAAAAGCATCTAGTTCCACCACCCCTGCCGTGGGCAGGGACACCTCCCACCAGACCAGGTTGCTCCAAGCCCCATCCAGCCTGGTCTTGAACACTGCCAGGGAGGGGGCATCCACAGCTTCTCTGGGCAACCTGTGCCAGTGTCTCACCACCATCACAGGAAATAATTTCTTCCTAACACCTCATCTAAATCTACCCTCTTTCAGTTTGAGCCCATTTCCCCTTTTCCTACCACTACCTGCCCTTGTAAAAAGTCGCTTTCCAGCTTTCCTCTAGGAAGGCTGCTATGAGGTCTCCCTGGAGCCTTCTCTTCTCCAGGCTGAACAACCCCAACTCTCTCAGCCTGTCTTCACAGGAGAGGTGCTCCAGCCCTCTGATCATCTTTGTGGCCCTTCTCTGGACTCGTTCAAACAGCTCCATGTCCTTCTTATGTTGGGAACTCCAGAACTGGACACAGTACTATAGGTGGAGTCTCATGAGAGTGAAGTAGAGGGGGAGAGTCACCTTCCTCGACCTGCTGGTCATGCTTCTTTTGATGCAGCCCAGGATATGGTTGGCTTTCTGGGCTGCAAGTGCATGTTGCCAGCTCATTTTGAGCTTCTCAACAACCAACACCCCCAAGTCCTTTCTCAATTCATTCTTCACCCAGCCTGTATTTGTACACGGCATTGCCCCAACCCAGGTGCAAGACCTTGTACTTGGCCTTGTTGAACTTCATGCGGTTTGCATGGGCCAATATCTCTGAAAGTGGGGTAGAATAAAATAAATAACTTACGAAGTTCCAACTTTAAAATACCCAGGAAATAAACCTCTGAATTAATAAGGACATCTCAATGATCCCGCACCACCAGTGTGTAGCTAAAATGAGCAAAACCAAGAGGTTGATACTGAAGCTACTATAAAGCTGAAAATAATGCAGTTTATTATTTTAAAACCAAGGAAGCCCATCACCTGAGAACTCCTCTTAGCTCTCTGGGTTCAAACACGGGGATTTAACACACAAAAGATTATCCAGAAACAGGTGATAAAAAAAATAAATGTTTCTTTGGTTGTAAAGACTCCTACACACGAAGCCTTTGAACAGACTGGGATTGCTTAAAAAGGAGCTGAATAACACTGCATTCACAACAGTTACAAAATGATCAACAAAACAGTCAGACCTGGCTCCACAGGCAAAATAAACAGTTGCCCTTGGCAACAGGCTGACAGGAGCAGCAAAATGGCTGTGGTCCTCCTGCCTGCCGGGCTTGTACCACAAGCTGGGAAAGTCACAGCTACTGCTGGTGCTGGTGCTCCTTTCCTCCTCCTGCTTCCTCCTGCTGCTCCTGGGCAGCTCGCCGGGGATGAAGCACTGGTCTCCTCTCACTCTTCCCTCCTTCTCTTACCTTCCTCTGATCTCCCTTTCGTAGAGAAATAAAAATCATTTATAGCAAATGCTGCTATAGATTCAAAGTTACACTTGCCTTAAAAAGCAAAAATAAAGGGCTACATCATGAAATTCAGAAAAAAAAGCCTAACCCTGATACAAATGTATATCAGTACATTTCAGAAAGATAATCCAGATAATTCACTAGCAGAATATATCATCAAGCTTTAAAGAAGACTTTTACATGGATTAAAAAAAAATCAAATAAATAATAAAAAAATCACTCAATGTTTCATTCTTGTTCACTAGAAAGCAATTGTGTGCAGTAAGATACAAACTGATAGCTCAGCCATAAACTTTTCACTAACAGGTGTAATCAAGAGAAGTCATCTGGTGCACAGAATTCATCACAATTTCTTAGGCCTCATTCTGAAATACCTGATCTTAGCCAAGGCGAGAGGTTGGTCATGAGCAGAGCTGGGGTGTTTTTCTTGAGGTTTTTTAATCCCTTCTGTACACACTGAAATCACATCCCCTTTTTCCTTTCTGCTGCTTCTTATTCAAGATTCGCTCCCACTTTATTGCTTCTATGCAAGATCATTTACTTTGGCACTCTCCCATCCCAGCATACATCAAGCTCTGTTACATTCCTGGGCTATCAGGAAAGACTTGGTTGAACACTGAACGAGCTAGAGACCAAAGGCCTGGAGTGCCTGATTCCACACAGAGCTGCCCTCCTCAGCCAGCACCTTTCCAAGGAGCCAGCCAACACCACTGTGCTGACCAACACAGATGGGAAATAAAACGTGGTTAATGAAAACATCACAGAAAAGACCTTTGAAGTATGTAACTGAGATACCAGTTAAGGATACAGCTAACCAGATTAATTTTGGTGCTCTTCAAACATAATACTACTAACATTTTCAACTGGCACCAACACAAAGAACCAGAAAAGACCATTTTAAAACAAAGCAAGAATTGGAAGAAAAACAAACAAAATCCAGTGATACAGGACATCTGGAAATTTTATAGATCAGCCAAAATCAAGTAGTTCATTCATTTGTTTCAGTACAGATATCTCTGTGGAGGTGTTTGAGATGCCCTAAAATATCCACCCTGGCCTCCAGCTGCTGTTTCAGAGAACACGTGCCCAACCTGCCAGCCTGTGGGACTGTCTCACACAGCAGGGACATTCGGCCAATGCAACTCCATTGAACTCAGAACACTCACCAGTAAAACAAGTTAATATTATAAATAGTCAATTTTAAAAAATAAAAAAGTAGTAACTTTTTGTTTAATAATATTTGCCTAGGGCTTCCTAGTCTTCACTTTCAAAATATATCATAGGTTAGAACAGCAGGTTTTTCCATCCTAAGAAAGCATGCATTAGACCAAAACCACATCCAGCATAAGACTGCTCTGAACAAAATGAAAGAGAGTGAAATAAAGAACAATACAGGAAAAGCCCTTGAACTGGAATAAACAAAGAGATCCACCACCACACACACAAATGAAGTAGAGCAATAGAAAGATCCCTTAAGCAAGAGTAAGCTGCAGCAAAGGGAGAGGCCAGTGTAAATTCAGCATATGGAACCCAAACCAGCCACTTTGGCGTACACAGATTATGTCACAGACATAATTATGTCAAACTGATTGTTTCCAAGTTATTCAACTAGCTGATCTACATGAACTAGTATAGTGCTGAATAATGTCTATTAAGGGCCACCATTCTTCTTTCAGTGAAAGCTGAGGACACTTAGAACTTGGTAGAAGAACGACCCCACATAGAAGAGTAGACCGAACATAAAACTGCAGACATGCAGGTTCGTACTTGGTCATTCAAGACAGAAAAACCTTGTCAAAGCAGTCAAGGTTATTACAAGTTCCAGAGCCTGACAACCTTTCAGTGAAGAAATTATTCCTAACATCCAATCTAAACCTCCCCTGGTGCAACTTGGAACTAAACAACCCCAGTTCCCTCAGCTGTTCCTCATAGGATTTGTGCTCTAGAACTTTCACCAGCTTCCTTGCCCTTCTTTGGACATGCTCCAGCACCTCAGTGTCCTTCTTCTAATGAGGGGCCCAAAACTGAACACAGTATTCAAGGTGTGGCCTCACCAGTGCCAAGTACAGGGGGACAATTGTTTCCTTAGTCCTGCTGGCCACACTATTTCTGATACAAGCCAGGATGCTGTTGTCACATGACAAGAAGATCAGATCAAAGAGCAGTCTCCCATTCCTTTTCCCCTCATTTTTGATGTCCTCAACTATCAGTGACTCTAGCTGGAAGAGTACACCAACAGGCTCAAGTTGCCCTGCACAGTCCTAAACCATCATAGAGAAGGCTCAGGCAGACCTTAAAGCATTTTCCAGTACCTGAAGGAGCCTAAAGGAAAGCTGGAGAGTGACTTTTTATGAGGGCGTGGAGTGATAGGACAAGGCGGAACGGTTTCAAACTGAAAGAGGGGAGATTTAGATTGAATATTAGGAAGAAAGTCTGACGCAGGTTGCCCAAAGAAGCTGTGGATGCCCCCGCCCTGGAAGTGTTCAAGGCCAAGTTGGATGGGGCTTGGAGCAACCTGGTCCAGTGGAAGGTGTCCCTGCCCGTGGCAGGGGGGTTGGAGGTAGAAGATCTTTAAGGACTGTTCCAACCCAAACTATTCTATGTTTCTCCTATTCTCTGTAAATCTCCTTTTCCACTGCCCACAGGTTTATGTACTTGGGTTAAAGTTCTGCTCTGATACCGCATAGCTGTGCAACTCTGGATGAGATTTCTACAAAAAGAGCTAAGCTGTTGGAAAACTGATGTGAGAAGCTCCAAGTGGGGCTTCTTCCCACAAAGCCTCCACCCATTGGTTTGGGTGCTGCATTGAAGCCTCTGCCCTGCTGTAGTTATGCTGTGCTTTGGTTGTACCTTGTGGATGTTGATCCTGCCTTGCTGCCTTGACTTCTGGCTCAACCTCAAATCTGCCTTATGATTACAGACTTCATTGGCAATCACCAACTGGACTGTTGGCTGAACTTGGTTACTGTCACCAAACCTGCTATGCTTCTCCTGTTCAGGTACTGTGGGACTGATCATCTCATCAATGAGGTCACTGTCTTGCTGTCACCCTCAGTTTCCTTGTTACAGAGCCTGGACATGTTGACTGCTGACAGCAATTGACAGCAAAGGATTCAGTAGCATCCCCACTAACAGAAATGGATGTATAAATGACAGATGTATATTAGCACTGACTCAGACTCTTGGACATCTTGTTGATCTATTCAGATTCAGCAATCTGTGGAGCTATAGGTCAAGTCCTACTTCAAAATTTCTGCCTTCAGAATGATCTTTAATAGTACTATTGCTTCAAGTGCCATCCCTCCAAATTCTATTTTTTTCTCCTCCTTGCAACAATATGAATAGATTAAAAACATTTTTAATGTCTTTGATTATATGAAACATGCTGTGATGTCTTCAAATATAACTCCCCCTCTCCCCAGATAAAATAAAAAACTAATCACACATTGAGGAAAGCTTGAGAAAAGATCCAAAAAGTACTGAGCAATCATCCAAAAGTGACTACACTTTCTTTTTTTTACTTTAGCAATTATGAGTATGTGACTAAAGTTTCTAATCAAAACCAAATTACACATTTTCAAATGTTCTCCATCTATGCACTAAACCATTGCACACAGAAAAAGAGCAGTACCATGAAAAACCAGCATGCATCACTTCAAGTGATTGTGCCATGTTAGTCACCTTCCTAAAAGATTTCATTCATCATAATGGTCTTTATGTGGGAAGAATGAAATTTGTCACCTACATTCCTAATAGGCTTTCTCTTTCTTTTTGAATAGCTCAATCAAGCAGGATGAGCTCCTTATAGGTCACCTCCTTCAAAGAAATGAAACATAGTAGTACCCTACCCATCAGTAGAAGGCTGAAGTAGATCAGATTACTCATGAGAAAGTTTATTACTTGCGAGACTAAGGCTCGAACTGTTACTTTCCAAAATTTCCTGGAAATTGTTGTAATTTTGGAAATGTAACATTCAGGCTACTAGTGTCATACCTTTGAACAGATCTGGAAACAACTACTAACAAGAGCCAAGTTTCTCACATACCATATCAGTTTAGAGGATAAAGCTCTGAAATCCTAAATGCCACTATGAAAGTACACCCCCAGAGACAGAATGCAAGCATTTAAACCAGTATGTAGTTCTGATTCTGTTAGTTCTCAAGGCTGACTTGTTTCAGCCACACCCTGTCAGACAATACTATCTACTAAACCTCAGAAATATATTTCTGTTGTTCTCAACAGTCGCCACATGATGCTGATTGACCAGTGCTCACCTCTCTGAAACCAGTCACTTACAGCAACTCCTGAGAAGTACATCAAGGAAAATGCCATTTATATTACCCATTTGATTATTTTTGAGACTCTTCTCTTTAAAAGACATCACAAAGACTTTCAAAATTTACTTCAGCTGTCTCTCAAATTGGTATGTAGAATACATTTTAAGAGTCTGAGGAGCTTCACTTGCATGACAAAAGTAAGGTACATTCTTTCTGGTAGCAGTGTTTATAAACATCTTGCTCTTTTGTCACAGTTCTGCTGACAGCCAGAGTTTATTTTATAGCATTTTGTAACAATCCATTTTATTCCTGGTTTAGAGCTTTAATATCTCCAAAAGAGACAGAAATTCCTGATCAGTCCGAACTATCACTCTTAATTAGATAACACCATCTTACTTATTTTTAGTAATAATCTCCCTATGGAAGTTCTATCACTTGTAGCCATACAAGGAATCTCCACAATCAACCATATTACTCATATCACACCCTCAAATGCCTGCCGAACCAAAATTCTCCCTAACTCTGTCCCTTATCTCACCTTCTAAGTTACTTCAACAGGCTTGATAGGACTGTGCTGACAAACAGCCTGTAACAACAGTAGGTGCTGTGAGACTCCTGCATGGGCAAAGAGCATCACCTTCTTGTGGGCCAATGAATGGAGGAGAAATTACTTGTTCTGTGCCTTCCATTTCCTTTCTTATATGTCTTATAATAACTTAAACACACCTGTCTAGTTTAGAAGCTCTTGGTGCCATGACTTTTCCACCTGCAATGAAGACTGAACGCCATTGCAAAAGTTAAGACCATGTTTCCCTGGTGAGCACTGGCCATGTAACACAGACTGACATTTGCCTTTTTGTAGCTTCTTGTGGGAAGGAGAAGCTTTAAAAACTGGTTAGTGTGAGAAAAGACTGTCATCAAGAATTGATCACAGGAGCTTCGTAACCTATAATCTCCATGGACTCCAGGGAAAAAGCCTGATAATTGAATTGATCAATTTGTGACTGATCATTGAAATCCATTCCTGTGACTGACAATCTGCTTGTCTTTCTATCTTCATCTTTGTAGGTAATGTATAATTCAAGCATACACTGCTTTCACTTTCCTCACTTGAAAATTATATTAGAGTGCTCAATTAGGGTCTGAATCAAAACCTTATAAAATGTATGTCCTGTATTTTTTCCTTGTACGCACTGCAAGTTCTTAATTGACTTTATTATGCTCATATATAGACAAAGTCTTCAACATTAGGGATTGAAGCATTTAATAGATCAGACTCAAGGTCTTTTTGACTGAACAAGGGAACAATTTTGTTGAAATTAAAAGAATAAGGAAAGATAACAACTTAAGAGTCTTCATTGGAAACTAAATTTCCAGAGAGAGAAGGGCCACAAAAATGATCAGAGAGCTGGAACACCTATCCTACGAGGAAAGGCTAAGAGAGTTGAGGTTGTTCAGCCTGGAGAAGGCTCCAAGGTGACCTCATTGTTGCCTTTCATTACCTAAACAGGGCTTATAAGAAAGATAGGGACAGGCTTTTTAGCAGAGCCTGTTGTGATAGGATGAGGGGTAATGGTTTTAAACTGAAGGAGAGTAGATTTTGGATAGATATAAGAAGTTTTTCATCATGAGGATGGTAAAACACTAGAACAGGTTGACCAGAAAGGTGGTGGATTCTTCGTCCCTGGAGATGTTCAAGGCCAGGTTAGATGGGGTCCTGAGCAACCTGGTCTAGTGGGGGATGTCCCTGCCCATGGCAGGAGAGTTGGACTAGATGGCCTTTAAGGTTCCTTCCCACTCAAGCTATTCTGTGATTCTGTAAATGGCTTACAAAACATACATATAAATCTTTGACTGAATCATTTGCAGTAATCTTTGCACTCCCCTACATTTAACCCATCAATTACAAGAATCTGCAATGTATTCTAACCACCATAAAATCCAACTTTCAAAAGAGCATATGCAAAAATACACACCATTTGCAGATACCTGTGATATACAGTATGAATATATGCATTTGAATCTCTGTATTCGTCCAATTTTTTTATGATGTTAAGAAGAAATTGGAGAGAGATGGAAATCCCAAACTAAATCACAACACAAATACTTTTAGAGGCCCTCTTTTTAATACTTGCATAGAAATAATTCCATCTACTGTATTCTACCATGCTGAAAGCATTGGCTCCAGGTTTGGTACAATCAGGAGACAAGAATAATATAACTGCAAGGAAATACACTTATGTTAACAACTGATCTTATTACTTTTTATTACACTAGCTTGCAAATAATTATCTTTCTGTCAGCACCTTCTTCCTTTCACTTGTCAAGTTTCACTTTTCTTAATGTTTTAAAAAATGGATCTCATTTTATTTAATTACCAAAAAGTGAGATCTTCACACATTTAACTTTACTGTCAAGTGGAAAACGGGCAATAAGAATAACTGCTTTAGAATGGCTGAAAATAAAAGGTGGAGAGAAGAGAATGATACTACAGCAGTAGTAGTGTTTTGAACACAAAATTCAAGATGTATCTCTTCTCAGTCAGATTCAGTGCAGCAAAACTGAAGTCAAGTGCAGAGAAATAAGTGACATGGAGGAAACAGCAGATGAGATCTGTCAACAGAAATAAGTATTTTTATCTGAACAGAAACTGTACATGAAAGGTACGTTCAAAAACGTGAAAGGACTTAGAGGGAGTACCAGGGAAATGAATAGTTTCTAACAACTAAAACCTGACCCTACTTTATCAGCAAGCACATATTTTGTACTTAGAAATTCAAAGTATGACCTTCCTAATATAATGTCAGTCTAATGGCATTTCTTTTCCTTTTTATTGAAGGAGTTGCATAAATAAGATTCTAATGCATGAAGAGAGGAACCTGTGCAGAAGAAACTGATGTGCCACTACAAGGACACGTTGATCTCTCCTGATTTCCATTATAAGCATACACAGTTTAGTACCGAGAGGAATTAAATGTTTTTCAGTGCATTTTTCAATGATTCCTCAAAGACAATGAAACCACTTTTTATACAATGTATGCAAGCAATAGGAAACTAATTAAAAGGGATATTAATACCCTGCAATACACACAGAATTAAACCAAGTCATAAGGACAGAACTAATCAATTGGAATAAAGCAACTGAAGGAAAAAGTCATCCAAGTGCTGCAATCACCATCATAGCTTCAGTGTTCAGAAAGAAAATTAGTGTAAATTTTCCTAGACATGCTCTAAAAGTTATGTTCTGCATGCTGATCATTTCACCCTGATTCTCATTATAACAGAGCAATAATTATTTGCTACTGATTATGAATAAAGTACAGCAAAAGTGGAATTTATAATATCTGCTCCAGTAGAATTTCACTCTAGTGATGATACATCAATTCTGATGTCATATCCCTGGATTTAAAAATCAAATTACTACTTATTTTTGAATAGCAAATTTAGATCAAATAATACAGACTATGTGCTTGTAGAAACTTATTAATTATATATGGATAAGTCACCAAACAAAACATTATATAAGAGCATGGAACTCCTCATAAAACCTATTAGAGCATATGGATTAACTATTTTCATATATGTGGAGGTTCAGAAAATAGATCATTACTGAATAAAATTTTGTGTTAGCATACTTCAAAGGTATGTAAATTGCAAGATGTTTTAAGGGCTCATATTTTACAATAGGCATATACAATTTCAAGATGCAACAACACAAGTTCTGGAACTAGAAAATCAGTTACTAATTAACCCTGCATTTCTTTCTCCCCCACTGCCTTGGAGCAAAATGAGACACTTAAAAAAATGAAAATCTTTTACATTAAAGATGACGAGGGAAAGATGATGGTTAATAAAAGAAAACAGCACAGGTTCAAATATAAGCAATACCTCTTCTAGTATATATGGAGAGGAGGTTGATTTAGAAGGAGGAGAAAGTGGCGTTTAGCTGAACTGATTTGATTATAAATATTTCATACCAGGAATCCAGTGCAAAATCCAACTCCTGGTACATAGTGTGAAATTTTTGCTTGAATTCTGTTCTAACCCTTCCTGCCCTCCAAAAAAACCCAAAAGAAACCCACCTTTTCCTGTTAAACCTGTTAATGTAACTTGGAAACTTGGAGATGTCAATATACACCTGCCATGGAGAAAATCTGTTAGGACCATATATTTTGTAGAGATATCACAGTAATCTGAAATCTGCGCTTTACACCTTTGGCGACAATCATTGTCTGTGTGAAGTCCATGGATGTACAGTGACTAATGGCCAGTTTCAAGTTAGTACTCCTTTGAGTGGGCTGATCAAGGTTTTCTCTGGACCCCATCAACTTAAAATTGTAAGTTAATAATTGCGTTTACTGTAAAGTGCTTCATTGCATCCTGCCAGCATGGTGCTGTAAGACACAATGCTTCTGTGTTCTGTGCCCTTATGTATGATACGAGAGTTAGGAGAGGCAGGGGGCAAAAGGCATGCTTGAATATTTGCACATTCTGGTTTGTACTAGTTAAGAGCATTGCTAGCAGGTCGAGGGGGGTGATCATTCCCATGTACTCAGTACTGGTGGGAGAGTGCTGTGCCTAGCTGTGCACTCCTGAGTACAAGAGAGATATGTAAATACTGAAGCAAGTCCAGCAGAGTCATGAAGATTATTAAGGCACTGGAGCACCACTCATATAAGAAGAAGCTGAGAGAGCTGTAACTGGAGAAAAGAAGGCTTAAGGAGGTTGTTTCAATATGTGTAAATAGCTGATGTGAGAGTAAAAAGAAGGTGAAGCCAGAAACTCCTCAGTGGTATCCAATGAATGGACAAAAATTCAAATGGGCAGAAATTCAAATACCAGACATTCCATTTAAACACAAGAAAATACTTTAAAAAAACCCAACAAAACAAACAAACAAACAATGAAGGTGGTAAAAGGTTGCCTAAAGAGGTTGCGGAGTCCCAATCTTTGGAAACATCCAAAAGCTGATGGTCCTGAGAAACCTGCTCCAATTGAACCTGCTTTGTTAAGTGCCTAATTTATTTTTTTTTTTTTTGGTACCTAGCTGAGGTCTAGATATCTGTTCTGCGATCCGCAGGTGGAGGGAGCTTCACCCTGCCCAATACAGACTCCAAAGACTGTTACAACATCAAATGAATCTGCATTTCATCCTGGAAAGACAGTCTGGAGCAAACTCAAGTATGCCCAAGGAAATCAGCAGGGAAAGTGCATCATGCCTCAGACCAACACCTGGATCAAGCCAATTCACCTTGTGTTAAAGCTGAACCGTTCTTGATTCCAGTTAGAAATAGCATTTAGAAGAAAGGAGGGGGAGGGGAGACCATGAATTTCACTGAATTATGACTATAAGTAATTATAACACATTATGGATTCAAATAAAAGTTCCTTTAGCTTTACTCTGCATTATACCTCATGAAAAAGCACTGACCAGATTTATCATTTGAAGGATGACAGAGGACTAAAACAGTCCTTACAGGTTGGGAGAAAAAGCAGCACAGCTAAAATATTTAAAAGGATTCCAAATCAAATGAGAAATTATATTTTGATCAAGAGATCCTTCTGCTGATAGGTGATATAGAAGAAAAATGGCAGCACTCTTTAGAGATCTGGCATAATAGTGTAATTGAGTCTCAGCTATATGGGACACACAACTTTAAAAATTCACTGTGCAGCACAATACAAGTGTTCTTGGCTCAGACACAACTCAGGACAAAATGGAAGTGCCTTGTAGGTCAGCACAAAGGTGTACGTACAGAAGTCTGCGAAAGCAGTAGTTCTGTTTTACTTGTTCTGCAATGAGCACAAAGCCTACACTTCCAGTGCTACAGAGGACATTACCTGACACGAACTTTGAGCCACCTTAAGTAGATTCAAAATTGAATTTCTTTTAAAAAAAATAATCCCTGGTGATTTTAAAATCTAAACCAAAATTTTGTTTTCATCAGAATTCTTGTCTTTCTATAGATAAAATTAAACATTACAGGAATGCAAGTACTTTTAGAGATAGTGCTGGAACTTTAATACAATGTCCTGTTCTGACTATAAAAGAAAAGGGGGAAACAACTGTACCACGAGACACTTAAAATATTAGTCAGATAGTAGAGCATGGTGAAATTTTACTGTTTTAGATGATTCCAGTGTAAAATAGACTTCTGATCAAATAAAATACTTAGTGCATAATTCAATAGAAAACATTTACAAAATACCAAGTATTTCAAATATTCCCCACTAGAATTCAAAAGCAAGAAGAGAGCATCTTATTACGGGTATGAGCTCCCACTGTTTTTTCTGTAATATGTCGCAGTTCAATGTTTCAGTGAAAATTCCATTTGAATTTATTTGGGAATTTAATATTTATATAGAAATTTAAGGGTTGGTGTGTTGGTTTGGAGAGGAGTGGGGAGGGGAGGGGAACAGGTCTATCTATCATTAACTTCCAAAACACAGATGAAAAACTAACATACCTCATCATTCTTCTCAGTGAGTGTTCTGTCTGATACAGCCTAGTGGCTGTTAAGTTTTTTTCTAGTGACTGCAAATATATATACTACTCCATCATCCCCATTCTCCCCCCACCCCCCACCCTCGACTAAAAGGATTTTCTACAAAATTCCGTCAGAACAGTTTAGAGGCAGCTAATTCCCCTTTTCAGCATCAGTTAATGACCTCTTGCTTCAAATGCTGCTAGACAGTATCTCAAACATCTTATTGGTATGAATCTAAACTCCTTTCCACAACTATATTAAGCCTCAGCCTCCATCCTTACTGTAGTAAAACTGAAGAAATTAATTTAATATGTAAATAATATTAAATCTAAATCCAGGTTTGTTCTCATTCTGGTCCACTAAACTATACGCATTTCAGAAATATTAAAAATAATTACTAGCCACTGTCATTTTAAATGACATTATTTCCATTACTCAGGGAGTAGTACTATTGTATAGCACACAAAACAGGAATCAGAAATGTGCCCCATTTCTTCTCTTTCTTTACATCATAAGATTTAATTAACTATTTTTACTGCTGGTCACACTTTATACAAGCAGGAAAAATTAATTTCAGAATGCCTTTGACTACACCTGTGCATTCCCATTAAGTTTAAAAACATCACACAGCAGCAGCAAACATGTGATTTTTAGACCTGGTTTGTGCAAAACGTTGACCTCTCTTTACTATTGTACTGCCATGGTGTGGTGAACATTAGCCTGTTGGTCAGCAGAAGCATGACACAGAATTTTAAACATGCAGTAATTGCAACTTATTAACTGCTGTAAGAACACAAATAATTTCATTCTGCAAGAAATAAGATCACAAAATTTATGCAAATGTTTAAATTTACAGTATAGTCTTTTCAGAAATTTATTAAGTACTTAAATATCTACCTGTCCTAGTAATCTATTGCAGTAACAAATATCCAGTGAAAAAATATTCTCTTTTCAGATACATAAAATCCTCAAAGATATTTTAAAAAATGCTATTACAGCATTTGTTCCTAGAAAGAGCTTTTGCTCTTCATATTGTTGGAATAGAAAAAAAGAATAATTTCATTTGAAGCTCCCCCTATAGCAAATTATCAGAAGACCAAAACCACGTAAGGGTTCTGATAAAAGGGTAAATGCTTTATATTTTTATTATCACAGAAGTTTTGACAATGTCTGCACATATCGCTAATGTGAGAAGATAGTAAGTAATGTCTTACTAAATCATCTCAGCTAGGTACCAAAAGAAAAATAAATTAGGCACTTAACAACAATCAGATTTTGTCTATTTGCTTAACAAAATGTGGAAGTGGGTTAAAGTGTTTTAGTCTCATTAGGTCTTATCCTGAAATTAACTAAATCTCACATCAATCTTTAAATTTTGTAAATTAAGCATTTTTGTTTCTCAATAAAACATGAACAAAAATGTATTACTGTGTAATGTAAAAAAAAAAAATAAATCTTTATCTCAATAAAGCGCTTTTAAAAGATTATTATAAAGTTCACCAGAAAATGTCAAACTTAGATGCAATTAATACCAGCTTACTTTAAGGAGACTTCTTCCTCATTTAATAATGGGACACCAACCGAATTTCTAATGAAATAACTGAGAAGAAAATCACCTGGCTCAAGGCCAGGTCAGTAATTTTCCTGATTATCTATTGCAGATTTGTGACTCCAGCTTGACCCTCGCTAATACACTAGTCTATAAACTGTCTGATTTCCTAATGGCACAGGAAAAAAAGTAAACCACCAGCAAGAATCACCAGTGAAAGCTCTGAGTTAACTGTTCACCTAAGCATTTTATGTTTCAAAGGTGTAAAGACATCTAGAAATGGAATAAATGTATGTAGGCAATGAAGTCATTGCATATGAACTCCAGCTGAACGAGGAAAATAGCCAGCTAGACAGGAATTGTGTCAGCAGCAGTGCTGCAGTAGACATCCCTTTGGATTTTACACCATCAGTGGCCATTACCAACATCAGTAAAAGCCATCTGGCCTTGCATAGCTTTATGTCTATATCTGATTGTTTATTTCAACAATATTTATACATCCCTGGAGTTCTTCCTTCTGAGAGGTAATGAATAAAGAAAACAAACAGCAGGCAATTCATCACTATAATAGTGCTTTCAAAGGTCACACTATTACTTTGAGCAATGACACCAATCTTTTACACTCCTCTAATTTAATTCCAGGAAAAACAAAACAAAACAAAACAACAAACAAACAAAAACAAATTTTCACCCTAGCTTTATGGTCATAACTACTGGAAAGAAAAACTAGTAAGAATGCAATCTTGTAGCTAATGCCTTGACTAGTAACTCTGGAGATCTAAGAAACCTTGCTTTCAAATAATGTCCCAAGATCATCATATTCAGAAGTAACCATCAAAACCTGACTGTCAAAAAATGAAAATGTGTTAATGTATAACTTGCATTGGACTAAGCAGCCCTACTGATATGCAAGACATGTGTTCAGAGAAACCTGTGAGAAAGTAAAAATGTTTTAATTTTCCTCTATAGCGACAAAGAATTCAAACAAAATCATCACAGGACATCTATTAATTAGCTGATCTGGATGCAGTGGCTTGCTCTTGGCTTCACTTCCTCTGTTGCATCTCAAAGAGGGCATCTCAAAGAGGGCATCTCAAAGATTCACAATGTCTTGGAGGAGACCAGGAGACAAGAAGTTTGGCTGCAGCATCCCTGCAACAGCCCTGAGCTGAGGATGAGAGTCCTGAAGTCACATGTCTATTTGCAGGTCTGTATCTTGCATATAATATTTCAGAAGAATGAATAAACTCAACAAGCCACCATCACATTGTACTTGACAGTGAGCAGGCTTTATCATTATTATTGTTATTATTAAATAAAGCTGGTACGTTTAATGCCAAACAGTACTGCCTCTGGGTGAATTATTCTGAAAGACATGACAAAATCAGATCCCAAAAGGGGTTTCATCTAGTGTCTGGACTCCAAAGGGATTTAAAGAGAAGCTGGACACTGCTCAAAAAGAATGGTTCAAGCCAAGTGCAAAATGCAGAATTTCAGGCCTCTGGAGAACCACCAGGTCACAGTAGGGTTTTTTGGAACCTAGCTTTGCTTAGACGGCAGAGAAGGACAGAAGCTCCTATCATATACATACAAACATGGTGGACAACTCAAGTCTCTGTCTTTAAGCATTTAAATACACCTTCAAATACGAAGCCTAACTCTGTTGATGAAGCCTAAGATCTTCACCCTTATTTCAAAAGTGAATTCAGGCACTTTCATTTTAATATTTATTTGTGTTCAATTTTGACCAGATCATCCATCAAAGGAACATTCCATATCAGCCCCTCCATTCTGTATATACACACAACATGTGTGTTTCACAGGAAAACTCAACTGGTGAGTCATTCTGCTATTAAAAATATTTTAATGTTGTTTCTATTATGTATATTGAATTAGTTTAACAGGACAAGTAGGATACTTCATTTGGAGTTAAATTAATTTCATTCTGACAGTCAAGAAAAACAGTGGGGTTTTTATCATCTAACATGCACTCTTTTTTCCAATACCAGATTTTATCTTTCAAAATAATAATTAGTTGTAGTTTTAACATTTTCTCAATTATAGACTTATCATTTAATGGATAAAATTTCCATAAACTTTAGTGAATATACTGTGTTAGCCTAGTATGTTCTGTATTATTTGGCTACTTATATTAAACAGTAATAGTGTTTACTTTCTTACAATCAAATTTTACGATGATCTTTAAATATAAAGCGAGAGGGAAGAGGCAGAGAAGATAAATCATGCAACTGAAAGGAGTGGTTGTTTTTCTCTTTGTATCTTAAGTGCAAATTCTTCCTCACTGTGTTTCCCAGATACCATCTGTTTCCAAAACTCATCACCAAACATAACAGAGGAGATAGGAACTTCTATTAGGAGTTAAACCTGCCAACTTGCAGAATGGTCTGAGCTTTCTCAAATAGGAAAAACATGAGAGTGCAGAGTTGTTAATAAATTAGAGAGGCAATGGGTGTCACCTCAGATGATGCAGTACACCATTTTAGGGAATTTCATTAAAATCATAGATGGCTCATTACTTTACAATGTTCCTGTATACCTGCTTTAAGAAGTCCAAACCACATTTGGGCATTTAATAGCAAGGTTCATTTCACTTAGGATAGGTTTTGGGTTTGGGGGGTTTTTTTAATTATTTTTTTAAAGCCCAATATTAAGGCCTGAATAATGGGTCACATCTGCTGAAGGCCTCACTCCATTTGCAATTAGGTATCAGTGAGAGTTTGGAAAAATAGAAACTACAGAATTATTTACATCAGGGACTCACCTGTGCCAGTAACCTTTCTGCAGGATTTTAGGAGGAGGTAGAAGAACCCAAGATGTATTCAGGTATATGACAACATGCCATGACAAGACAGCTCCCCTCGTCTCCAAAGAGTTCCAAAATGCTGTGCCTTCTATAAGTTCTTATTGGAAGAGCAATATACCATTTTTAACCTGGTTATACTATTGAGTTACTTAGTTTGGTCTAATAAATAACAGTGGGAAAATAAGTTATCAGAAAATCATCTAAATTCTTTTGGCTGCTTATACATCTGTTTTCAGATAAGATCTACGATTTAAGAACATGGATTGGAGAGGAACCACAGGAACCATCAAGGTCATTGTTTATTGACTCCTGCTTAGAGTCCTGCTATCTTATCCGCCCATGTCAAACAATTTCATATAGACAATATCCTCCATAATAAATACATTGAGAAACACCACTCTCTACGTGGAATTGCTTATATTCCCTATTCTGATCACATCTCTAACAGATTACGTGTTTTTCAAACAAGAAATCCTTAGCAAGTCTGAGATACGATGTCTTTTCTGCCCTTCCCCAGTCCTTCCTGTTCTTCATTCAAAACAATTCTCTCCTTTCTGTAGCTCCAATGATTTATTTCACAAATGGAACATTTCTGACTTCTAAGTATCTTTCCAGATAATTTTACAGCTATCAGTAGACTAGAAAGTGCTTCTGTTGTTCCCTTGGCAGTCCTATTAGATTAAATCCATTAGCACATTCACATATACACACATTACATTTTGAGCTCTTTCTGTTCGTAACACGTGACTCTTAAGATGTTGTTCTTTCTTGTCACCTATACGGATTCTACAAATTTGGATATCTTAGTTTTCCTTAGCTTAGTTTTTAAATCTTTTTTATTTTACTACTACATCAATTCATCGCAGATTCTATATTCCTGACCTTGCTGCCTCAACACACTTAATTACATTACAGGCAACCATCTCCGTTCCTGTTCAATATTCTGAACAGCTTCACTGAGTTTTAAATGCACAAAATGGTCGTTGCCACACATTTCATTTCTGGCTTCTGCAGTTGCAATCTTGTGCTTTGTTACTAAAAATAGAGCTGCTCCCAACTACCTGGGCTAGAAAGCTAATTACAGAGCTGGTAAACAGTGCTCCTCCCTATTAAGCAAATGGCAGAATAAGGAGTCTGCTAATGCACCAGGGCACACATGGTCCTCTGGGTCTTTGAAATCTATCAACTGTCATTTATTTAATGATTTGTAGCTGTTTGCTTCATGGATAAATTATTTTTTAAGTAAATAACTCTTTGACTGTTGGATCAACAAATCAGGGAGAAAAAGAACAATCAGCCCATTTCAGGAAAAAGTATTCTAGCCTAGTTCTCAGCTTGCAAAATCAGAAGAATTTCTGAAATAAACAGCACGTTGTTGATTTAGACTAGGTAAAACTCTAGTTCACTTATTCTCTGCAGAAGCGGGGTCATTAGAGGACTGACTGTTCGCAGCAGCTTAAAGACTTTTTTTGGAAGTTATTTCTGTCACTTATAGGCAAGAACAAACATCTGCCACTGTAAGAAAGCACTTTCTTCCCTTAAAAAGTACTCTCAGCCATATCTGCAGCACAGCAGCACATCGTCTGGAAGACGTCCCCTGATGAAGGATTTTAAGGTGGAAGTGCCCATGGAGTTTAGATACTGTTCTGTGTTTGTCTATGAAACACTGGTTTCCCTGCTCCATGGGATTGATTCTGACCAGGTAGCCCAAAACAAGCTTTGTTGGAAACAAGGTTTCAGCCATCACTTAGTCAATAAAACTCATTTTCAGCCATTACTGAGGCAACAATGTATAGTTAATATGTAAGTGACTCCTTGAATCACTGTGACATAGCTGCAGCCCCAAAGCAAAACTGTAAAATATCCATTATGTTTGTTCATCCAAAGCACCTTCTTGGCCAGGAGGGAATACAGCCTTCTGGAATTACAATTTTTACTTTAAATGCAGAATATAGGAATAAAAGAATTAGGTAGAAAACCATCAGAAAGGCCAATTTTAAAAAGCATTTCTATTTCTCCTTTCTAACCCTCCAAAACATAAAGAGACAGGTAAATAAAACCTCCAAGACTACTCAACATGTCAGAAAGGTTTGGCGGAGAAGAGTATGCCAGTGAGCATAAACTGTTTGCTTGTCATCATGTTTGCTCATCATCAGTATGTTGTCCCCCCTGGCAGTGCTCAAGGCCGGGTTGGATGGGGCTTTGAGCAACCTGATCCAGTGGAAGGTGTCCCTGACCATGGCAGGAGGGTTGGAACTAGATGATCTTTAAGGTCCATTCCAACCCAAACCATTCAGTGATTCTGTGCTTCTGTCTTCTAACAGGTACATACTATATACACAGCACACAGGGACAGGGACACAATTGCTGTCTGAGGTGAAATATATTCTTTACACAGCACATTTGGGAGAGGAGACAATGAGCTCCTTCTTCTGTCTCCCATCTTCATGAAAAGGAGAGTTAGACTGTCCTCAGCCAAGCAAACTAACTCCTGATATTAATGAAAAGCATTTTTCCAATTTTTAGAAAAAATTATTGGAAAAAAGAAGGTAAGATGAAAAACTGTGGACAGAGAAGGAAATGCATAGTATAAGGAAGAATAAAATGCATGAGCCAAAAAAAGAGGCAAAGAAAGGCATAAGGAAGTCAGACTACAAAAAAAAAAAAGTTAATAGGATTTCAAGCTCTGTGTATTCCGAAGAGTGGAAATGGAGAACTCTCCGGCGGTAACAGTGATGGGACAAGGAAACAGAATACCAGTCTTCTCATCTTAAACAGAAGAAATACAGAGAGCATAAATCTGCACACCACAAAGCAGTCCCACACCATCACACCTAGGTCAACTCTGAAGAAGTCAATTCATGCACCAGGACTTGTGCAGTTGCCATTTTCGCATAGTGTTTCACCAGAACTGACATGTCTTGTTTCCATGGTATTCTGTGTATGCATACTAGAGTGCCTCTGGAGAAAGCCACAAGCATTTTTCACATTTAAGATCTAAATAAGTGTGTGTGTGTGTGTGTGTGTGTGTATGCATGTGTGTGTGTACGGGGAAGGGGACATTTATGAAGGAATGCATGTTTGATGAAATTCAGTGAACAAGCAACATTAAAAGTCAATTGAATCCTGGTTTTCAGTCACTGATCTGTCTTCCTGTGTTCTCAGAGCTTTCTTTCTGACCTAAATGACCACAATGACAGTAAACAACATATTCGTAAGTTAGATAAAGTGTGCTTATTATAGTATGACAAATACCTTTCAAACGATAGTATCTTCCAGGAAAAAATCCACAAAAACAGCATATGAAGACATAAGCAATATTTTCCCTGCAGCTTGCTATTTCTCCCAACATTAGTTCTCATCTTAAGGCAGAGGTGTCATAACCTTTAACTCTGGGAGCCATTTCCAATTTATTCATTCAGATTCCAAAGACACGACATTGACAGCCTCTTTCCTCTTGTGCTGCACAGACCAACTTACACATTTAAATTATTCACAAGTATTTTTAGGCGGTGTGCTTCTGCTGAGTTGAACTTGCCAAACTGATACAGCGAGTAAGGTGTGCCTCCACCTTTCTGTTACGGTAGTATAAAGTTTCCAATCCCCTTGCCAAAAAATTATGACAAAGAAAGGAAGGAGAGCAAAAATGTGGAATGTGAGAAAACTGTTGAAAATAAGTTGCTTAATTCTTTTAAATATAAGTTGGCCCTACTGGATCTGCCTAGTGCAATCATGGAAACGGCACTCTCAAACTCACACTCCGTAAAAGATGAAGTGACTTTGTGAACCTTACATTATTCACACCAAAAAATTACACATTTTGCCACATGGGTATCACTCACACTTCAACCTTCCTAATGAGTACATCAGCATATACAAATACTCCAGAGGCAGAATGAGACGGACGGAATAAATTTAGGGATATATTAAACAGGAGGGAAGGGGAATAACTGAGCATTAACACATTCCTTCATTGAATAATTGTCTGAATCAGAGGCATTGATTAAAAAAGCACACATGTTAACATACAATACTAAAGCATATGAAAAAGAACTTTACGCCATTATGGACTGAAAGTACAGTAGTTTGCTGTATTATAGTAGTACCAATTTCAAAAGCATTCATATCCATAATTAACTATCTGCTTATGCCTCAAAAACCTAGCAACCAGCCATATCAGACTCCCTTCATCTGCAGAAGTACTGGAAGTACTCATTGGAAGTACTTTCTGACTACTGACCAAGTTTCATACAACACATTTAATTCTGAAAGCCCTCAGATGATAAAACATTCAATTTTTTCTCAACGATTCATAGCTAAAGGTCAGCTACAGACTGGTCTCCCCAGCACAGGGAGCCTGCAGGCAAGAATACAGGGTAAAGAAGATTCCATTGCCTTACCTCAGCTATGTGTGGCATTGGGTTAAATCCACAGAGATTGCACACAACTTTCTTGCACTCTGTACACGTATTAAAGTTGGGGGGGTCCTTAGAACCAATATTTAGTCCAGTTTTACAAAGGGGACAGGACTGACTGGCTTTCTCTGGTTCTGACAGCCCAGCAGGTTTCTTAGCTTCAGCAGCCAGAGGCTTGCTATCTTTAGCCAAACCAGGTTTCTTTTCTGAATCAGATCCTTTAGCAGCTAACACACTATCTGCTTTTGATGGCTCTGATTTTTCGGTCATAATAGGCTTGGTTTCTTTCTTTACAGGAGCAGCTTTTTGAAGAGGCTGAGCCTGACCAGTCTCCTTGGGGGCTGCTTGAGAGGCTGGGGGCTGTGATGGAGGCTGGGGATGCTTTGCTGCAGGACCAGGTGGAGGGGGGGCTGATGTCTGAGAGCCCGGCTGACCCGCTGTGGAAATTAAATTTGAGGCCTGGCTGAAGATTGAAGCTCCAAATCCAAAGAGTTTTCCCGTGACTGTTTCTTGCGGTGTTGTAGGCTGAGGCTTAGGGGCATCAGTGATGCCTCCCAAATTAAGGCTGAAACGCCTTGATTGCTCGGGAGTTTTCTGAGGTGGCTGGGGTTGAGGTGCCAGCTGTGCTGGCTTGGGACCTGCTCCTGCTTGTGGACCCTTGGGAGCTGGTTTGGTATCAGGTTTTGGGGCCTGTTTTGTTTGTAACTTCTTAGGATCATCTTTTGTTTGTGTTGGCTCAACAGGCTTTTGAGTTTTAGCATCTGGTCTAGCCCCAGGCTGAGACATAAGCTTGGGATCTGACTTCTGTCGAGACACTTGCGGAAGGGGTTTGGAATCTGATTTATCCCCACCTGGATGTGGGTCCTGTGACGGCTTGGCAAGCTCTGGCTTTGGGGAATCTGCTGCTTTCTGTTGAGTTGGTGAAGGTTTGGTATCTGCTGAATCCTGTTTCAGCCCTGGTGCTGCAGAGGTAGGCGCAGTGCCCATTGTAGGCTTCTGTATACTGGGTTGTTTTTGCTTATCTTCAGCCTGCGCTGGTTTGGCCTGATCAGACTTTGGAGTAGGATTTATTTGCTGGGAGATCTCAGTAGGCTCAGCACGGGGTTGTTTTGATTTTACAGGGGGAGATCCAGGCAAGGACGGTTGCTTCTTCTGTGGCAGGGTTTTTGTTGAATCTGCTAGCTGTGAAGGATCAGGTTTTGGAGAAGCATCTTTCTTTTGAACTGGCTGTGGCTGGGGAGATGGTTTAGCTGTTGAAGGTGGAATGGGTGTCTTCTGTTTGGGTGGAGGTGGCTGTGGCCCGGGACCATGACCTGGTGCCAGGTCACCACCTAACGCTCTTTGCATCTGGCAGTTTAAACAGAGCCACTCCTTAATCTGCAGAAAAAAAAACAATTTTAAAGGTATTATAATAAGATAAGACAAAGTTAGTAACATCAACATAACAACAGGCTAT
This sequence comes from Aegotheles bennettii, assembly GCA_013398125.1. NCBI lineage: Eukaryota > Metazoa > Chordata > Aves > Caprimulgiformes > Aegothelidae > Aegotheles > Aegotheles bennettii. Next base: position 55,188 of record VZRW01010565.1, read on the forward strand.
TCTAGTTGCAGTATGACTTCTGTGTAGAAAGGGAGAAATATTGCCACTAAAGTTTTGCAGTTAACATGCCCAATGGATTTTTTCATTCTTCTCTACTTTCCTGTGATTCAATCTATCACTGCTTCTAATGAATTCACATTCAGTTTAGACACAGCTGAATACTGGAGGACAGAAACCCAGCAGAAGGAAAAAATGGATTGGAATTCCATGGGACACAGCAGTGATTCATTTATAGTAATGATTTGCCAGAATCGAGAAAAAAAGACAAATATGGCTAAAATAGTTCGACACATCAAGTCTACTTGCAGAAAATAATTATCAGAACTTAAACACAGTACATGCATAATTATCTTCAAGCATACATCTAGCAAGCTCTTTGTAGAGCTTATGGATTTGGTAATGGTTTAAATTACAGGGCCCAAGTATTGGCAGAATTAGGCACAGAGGTGTGTTAATGGACACCATGTATTACATAGGCTCACACTTTACCACCAAATTTGAGGGCAAGTCTTCATTTGGAATCAGTGAGGAGCTTTGCCTAAGCCCTGATGGTATTTTAAGAGCTATAATTAGGTTTGCCAAAATTCCTTTGTTATTAAAAGAAGCTCCCTGGGTAATTACTGTACACCTGTATACAATGGGCCCCTCTTTTCAGCACAGAGGAGAAGGAATAAGGTAAATAATGTATTTACCCATGTTTCTTGTCAATTTTAGTACCTCACAACTTTAAAACATTTTTTATCCTTCTCAAGCAGTATTACATGAGTGGGAAACTGTATTTTCTAATAAGACAGAAAAAAACAGTGATCCTAAGTGGTCATCTCTACCTTTGCTTTTCTAAAGCCTCACAAGCTGAGGAAGGACCAAACAGGCTAAAGCAACACATGATGCTATTTTCCACATTTTCCATTGCTAGCAGAAACGTTATAGGCAGCAAAAATACTGTTCAATATGGCACAGGCCCTTGAACNCTGTGAATAAGGTAAATAATGTATTTACCCATGTTTCTTGTCAATTTTAGTACCTCACAACTTTAAAACATTTTTTATCCTTCTCAAGCAGTATTACATGAGTGGGAAACTGTATTTTCTAATAAGACAGAAAAAAACAGTGATCCTAAGTGGTCATCTCTACCTTTGCTTTTCTAAAGCCTCACAAGCTGAGGAAGGACCAAACAGGCTAAAGCAACACATGATGCTATTTTCCACATTTTCCATTGCTAGCAGAAACGTTATAGGCAGCAAAAATACTGTTCAATATGGCACAGGCCCTTGAACCTACACCTGCAAGCAGATACTTAAGCAGGTCAGCATCGTGCTACTTCTACTCCTTAGTCTATCTGTGAAACACAGGGTACCAGCCATGGCATTTGCACCACTGCAACAGAGGGAAACTGCAATTAGGAGGACACAGAGTAAGACTCAGATCTTTTCCCCTAAGGGCAAAGATTTCTGGATCCTGTTTCTCACTCAGGTCTAAAATCTCTACCATACACCATGGGGTGAATCTGGAGGTACAACATGCAAAGAAAGATTTTGTATGCATAATATTAGAGCTCACTGGAAGGGAAGAACTCTGATGTCATGGACTGAGACAATTAATTCATTATTTTGGTGTGCTTTGCAAGCCTTGCATTTTTCCAGCAGCAAAAATTTAAAAGAATAGTTCCCTAAAACACAGTTATTCCATTTATTCTGATAAGCAAGGTATATACACACTCGATACTCGCATGGTATATACAATACGAGCTCACTATTACTAACAGCTTCACAGAGAGATGCCCAATTTTGGCCCCAGCTGTAAGCTCACAGTAATCAAGTTACCATTCATAACAACTCTGCTTTTATCTTCCATTTTCAGTGCATTTTCTTTTAGATTGCTTAAACAATTCTCTGATCTACTTGCAGCCCATATAGCAAATGACTGTTAAAAAATGAAACCCAGTGAAACAATACCAGAACACGTGTTTAAGCTCTGCTTTGAATTAATAAAGAAATCCATTTCACAACTGCACAGAGGATCTGATTAAAGATTGTATTTAGCGTAATGCCCATGTTGTTTGATTGGTGATCAGTTCCCCTACAAACCCTCTACTTGCAATAAGTAAATCTTGATTATGACGCCTGATTTTAGGTATTAGTATTCTAATTCAATTAGATACATGTTAATACCATTTCTGGATGAATTCCTAAGGAGTTTCTAGAAGGTTTAAGCTTAATCAGAGACCAGACTTAAGCCACATACTCTGAACATGCACCTCAGCTGTCACAGCTGTTTGGCTTTGGCAAAGTGATTAAGATCTCTTATATTAAGGAGGTGAGCTCTCCTCTACAGTGGAGAAAGATAGGATCCCATAAGGAGCTTTTAATGGGCCTAAATGAGGGAAGTCTTTTCCCATTAACCACAGAACTTTCACAGAGAATTGGACAACGCACTTTTCATGATTCATTGTTCCTGCTTCTTTTTGACACCTCCACTTGCCTCTTTTTTTTTTTTTCCTCCAAGTGCTGTACTCCAAGATGACCAGATGAAGCTGTGGCAGTAACAGGTGCCTACTTGCTCTCACCCAGCTTCCAGGGAATCTAATTTTAAGTCACTACGACACCTTTAAGGGCCCCAAGTAGCTGTACAGTTGTGTTGGGCTACAGAATAAGTAGTCTGAAAAATTCTTGTGTTTAAGGTGTCTGGATTCCAATTGTATCTATAAGCATTTAGGCTTGTCTTCAACATGAAGCTGGTCCAGTCCGAGTCTACTACCTAACTGGAGCCCAAACAAAAGTTAGTTCTGTACTACAGTTTTCAACACAGTCTTGTGCAGAAGACAATGTCAACTCTCAACTCGTTCTGCTTATCTTACAATATATATATATATACACACACACATATACACACACAGGCACACTCTCAGTATTAAACTGAAGCCTTTAAAACTAAATTAATTTGCTACTCCTACAGCTGAACTTCAAAGTGGAAAATGCAGGAAGTTTTACTTCAGTGTATTATTTTTTAAATCTTTCTGGTTTAGACATAAAATTCCTCCCATGCATTTTCGTGGGAGGAATTAAGTGCCAATGCCCTCAGGTCATTATAGCTTACACACATCATCTCCAAACAAATCCGAAACTGTACAAATTGTAATTCTGTGATTGGGTCTGCAGGAGTCCAAAATGAAGTGAACTACATGATGCCGTTTTGTATCAAACACTGGTCTGTTCGTTCTACTGCAATTACAGAGATTTAACGTAAGATTTAACAGGAGCAGGCTTCTGTTAAATACAGATGCTCTTACATGTTATTACAGATGAAGTAAAACTTACTGCTGCTGTAGATACCTAAAATACTAACGTTTATCTATCCTTAAAGGTTTTTCTGGACAGCAGTTCTGTGGCTTTCTAGTTTCTTTCTCCATATTCCTCATATCTCTACTTAAAATTAAAAGGCAAAAGTTTCCAGGGCAACAGCTGAGCAGTTCCTGTCTACTTATAAAGGAGATGCTGAGGATCCTGTGATGATGAGGATCCCAAGCTGTCTATTTTTACACTGATAGATAGGGGTGGGGGCTAGGTCTTATTTCTAGAAGAAATCCATGCCATTTTCTTCACACTGAGACCCATGTCATTAAGTGTCATGACTAGTACTGTAAATTTGACAGATTTCACGCAGCATCTTTGTTCAGATTTCAACTACTGAACACAGAAAATGCTACCTTGCTTTCTAACTCACTGATGTAGATACTATATGCCCTCACAACAACAACCAACTAATTAAAATTTATTTTATGTATTCATCAGCCATAATATCTTAAAAAAGTTTCATAAACACTACTAGTTAGGAGCACTAGATTAATTTATTCATAGTGGTTTAGTAACAACATCCATGGAGAATACATTGAAGAAAATTATAGCACCACGTCCCATAACCCACGTTTCTTTACTGATTAATAATCTAACAATTGACTCCAATAACAAATACGAGCTACACTTTAGTTTTCCTTATCCCAAACAAGGCCAATATAACTGAAGGCAATATGGAGCCTATTCCTTTCTGAAGAAGTTTTCAGATTTGTTCTAACTACATGAATCCATCAAAAGCAATAGGAAAACTGTCAGAGAGCGAGTACATCGACTGGCGTGCTCAAATTCTATTCCTGCAGATGATGTAGGGGAGGAAGAGAATCCAGCTTGATTCTAAGATTCCAGATGTACTGTGAGAAAGAAATTTTGACTTGCAGATTGAACATATTTCATATAAAAATTACTGGCACACAATATGAATGTAGCTCTCAGAAGCTATTTTAACAGCCCTTGTTCTGAACAGAGCTGCTTTTTAAGGCAATGGGTCTCATTCTCATTTAGACCAGTCATTTGAAAAAGACTGTAAGATATGAATAAAACATTAACATCCTTTTACATCCCCAGAGAAATGTAAAGATTTGCAGAGCCTTTACATTGCCACAGATACATAAATGGACTTTGCTGATGTCGCTCAGCACAGCCCCAAAGTTTTATTGACAAAATCAGTTTCTAGTCTGAAAACGCATCAGCTTATTTGGTTCCTGACAATTTTAGAGAGGAGTGAGAAAACCAGATTTGGCTCTTAGCAGACATTTCTGCCATGATAATGAGAGGAACATGAAAAATAAAGCACTTGAGCCCATGATTTTATGCAGCTTCGTGTAGGGTGGTAGAATACTGTAAAAGGCAAGAAACTAGATCAGAAAATCCTGTTATGAACAAAAAAGAACAGCTTCTATGACAGAACAAACTGTATTAGTAGCTAACATACAACTGAAAAGGTCTTCTAAACAAGCCTGGGCAACACTAAAGAGAATGCTTTCCTTCTACACCATTCTCCCATGAATAACATCTCAGCTATTCAAAGTAATTACACTGAAACAAATGTTAACTACTGTACACAGTATGCAACTGATCCTCATTTGAGGCAAATAGATTATCACTACAAAATAAATATTTGCCTTTTATATCCAATATTTGAAAGGAAGTTACTAGGGAATTTATCAGGAAACTCTGACTCAAGAAGCTCACAGAAACAATGCTAGATTCTCATCAGCAGCTTTTTCCCCAGGTATCCATTCCACAAATCACAACAATGGTTACAAGTGCTGCAGCTTCGTGCTAAACCAATGCTTGAGCAAACTTTTTAATGGCCATTTTAAAACACTATTGTTAGAAGTTACTTAGCTGTTTTAAAACTATGTAAAAACATTACTGGATGAATTGTGTTATGCAGTTATCACGATCTTAAAACATACTCCACTACTCTGCTTAAATTACTAATACAAAAATCTATAGCTTGCACGTGAACTCTAAGTGCTTGGGGAACTATTATTTTATAGCTTATATATTAGACTCAGAAAGCAAAACAGTAAAATAGTGAACATATGATCGTTTGACTTTTTCTTTTTTTTTTTTGAACACCAGTATTTCAGAATATCCAAAAGTTAGATTTATAGCCAAGCATGTGTTTAAGCTGCCTCATGCATAGGACAAAGAAAAAGACTTTTAAGCACAGCTCAGTGCACTGCACCATGCATCACAGCAACAAATGCTGGCTGCTTTCATTAACTGCATCTAGATTTAATACACTAGAAACATGTGGAATATCAGCAAAAAAATATAACTGGAAATCATGAGAGCAGCAAAAAAAAGGTTAACAAAGTTCATCCCACAGAGTACATCTGAGTGAATATCACTGGGATTTGAAAACAGATTATGCTGCCTGGTCGGAGCAGGGCTGGGCCGTGCTCCCTGCCTGGTGATTACCCAGCACACAGCATCTCCACATCACATGGCCTAACATAGTAGTAAATTACAGTTGCTGAGCAACAGCAATACTAGCGCAGATGGCTCACTGCAGTTGACATCTTTAGCTATGCAGATTAATTTATTATTTACTTGTGTTAAAAGACAGGACAGTTTTCTGGGCCAATGAGTAAACACTCCAACATATTGTAGAATACTGCCCAACTGAAATATTGAGAAGCTATTTGTCATGCATAGGTGTTTGCTTCTTTCTATGCACTGCCTCTTCCATAAAAGAAAAAAAAAAAAAGAAAATTCCACAGGGCATCAATAATATTAATACACCTAATCCTTAAAGTAAAGCAGAAATGTAGACACATAGTCTTCCTCAGAGAGAAACAGTGTGGGAGTGTGTTTAAGAATATTCCACAGAGAGGAACACTGTTCTGTACTTCCATAACCCTTCTATTTGAGGATCTTCACAATTTTCCCAAGTGTCTCTGTGGCACTTCTAGCTAAGGGCAGAACTAAAGGAGCTATACTAACTTCATCTGATCACAAAAATTGTGAATAATTTCCTTTCCATATAAATTGCAGTGTTAATAACACTGGAACAGCCCAAGTACTCTTTGGACCAGACCAAGTAACTCACACAGACATATTTCAAACTTTGATCATTTTTAAAAGACAACTAAATAAGGCTTGTTTGAATCTGCTCTCTGATCAGTTTGAACTCAGACTAAACCCCATCTTTTACAGAACAGCTCCAGCTTTACTTTGGTGCAGTTAAGAGTTGATATCTAAAGTAATACTTTGAGAAAAAAAGTTGAAAAAAGCTTTCCTACATTTTAACTCATTTATTTACAACTTCTAATCATAACAGCTGATGGTCAGATTCAAGTCCTTCTTTTTTTTATTTTGTTTTGCATTACTTATAACACCCTGAAAATCCACCCAAGTCTAACATAGGGCATACAGATTCAAAGCTATTTTTCCTGGTATTAAAAAGCTTAGACATTGTAGCATGTCACTACCCCCAGTGATGGCAGTTTTGTATTTGTTTGTATGTCATTTCCAGTCCACACTGCATTCTGGTTCTTATGCACTACTGCAACACAGCAGGCTCTAGACTGTAAACCGCAAGGACCATTTCAATTCCGTCAATAGCTTCCTTTACTCACGTAATCAACAAAGATTACTAACAGAGTCATTTCTATTGATTTTATTGTAAGTATAAGCAAAACTTATCTGGATTCATCACAAGAACTGCAGTAATCTTCCTTATATGAATAATATTTAAAATTATTATATATTCCTTTCCCTGTACAAGGTAATAATAGTAACTGAGAAAAAAACAATTCATTTCTGACTGCTTAAATTCTCTTTAGTTACTGAAAATACTTCACGCGCAAGTACTTGCTACTGTTTAGGAAACTTGGAGATTCAAGACATCAATAAAAACAAATATAAATACTGAAAACCATTATGAGGGTTTGAACCAAATCATGATGCTCCCCAAAGGTTGTGATATGATTGTACATAAAAATAGAAGGAGAAAGAAAGAGCCAAAATTCAATGCTGTAGTACCTAGAGCAGCTGATACAGAAAATTCCTAGCTCTACCAAAAAAAAAAAAACAAACCGAAAACAAAATAGACATGTCCCAAAAAACCTACAACAACAAAAAAACAAGAAAATATTTTCAGACTTGGTTAAAAAAAAAATAATCTATTTCCTGCCGAATTGAAAAACAAAGGTGTAGATCCAGTAAAAAGTTCTACTTAATCTGAAATTATACACTCCACTTTGGGAGACTTCACCTCTTTTTTCCCCTCTTCTTTTTTCCATTAGAATTAAGCCAACTTTGATACAGACAAGTTCTCTCAAAAACAGTCAGAACCAATAAAATAATTTTTAGAACTCCAGAAGAGCTCCACTCAGAAGAGCTTTTGGCAAGTAAACAAACCCTACATCAATATACACAATGTGCAATTTTCAACAAGTATCTAAATAAGAAATTTGTGCCCTTGTGGCCAAGAAGGCCAATGGCATCCTGGGGTGCATTAGAAGGGGGGTGGTTAGTAGGTCGAGAGGGGTTCTCCTCCCCCTCTATTCTGCCTTGGTGAGGCCACACCTGGAGTATTGTGTCCAGTTCTGGGCCCCACAGTTCAAGAAGGACATGGAACTGCTTGAGAGAGTCCAGTGCAGAGCCACTAAGATGATTAAGGGAGTGGAACATCTCCCTTATGAGGAAAGGCTGAGGGAGCTGGGTCTCTTTAGCTTGCAGAAAAGGAGACTGAGGGGTGACCTCATCCATGGTTACAAATATGTAAAGGGTGAGTGTCAGGACGATGGAGCAAAGCTTTTTACAGTAATGACCAATGATAGGACAAGGGGCAATGGTTGCAAACTGGAGCATAGGAGGTTCCATGTGAATATCAGGAAGAACTTTTTCACTGTGCGAGTGACGGAGCACTGGAACAGGCTGCCCAGAGAGGTTGTGGAGTCTCCTTCCCTGGAGACATCCAAAACCCGCCTGGATGCATTCCTGTGTGATGTACTGTAGGTGACCCTGCTCTGGCAGGGTGGTTGGACTAGATGATCTCTCGAGGTCCCTTCCAACCCCTAGGATTCTGTGATTTCCGTGAAAGTATACTTGACTCAAAGTTAATTTTAAATGGTCTCAGCATACTGAAACAGTGGATGAAATACGGACTGATGTAGATAAAATGCATGAAAAATAATGCCTCCTAAAAACTACCTAGAAGACCAGCACTCACATAAGCTTACATACTCATCAAGGGTGGGCTCATGGAGCAGAGTTCACATACAATCAAGTTTCCAACGTCAACAGCTTTAACACTCCACTTGATCATCAACTTCACAGATGTTCATCATAGGGAATATAATTGTATATTTTTACAGTTTAAACCATTGTTCAGTCTGTGCTGCATGTATCATAGAATCTCAGAATGGTTTGGGTTGGAAAGGACCTTAAAAATCACCTAGTTCCAACCCTTCTACCATGGGCTGGGACACCTCCCACTAGACCAGGTTGCTCAAAGCCCCATCCAACCTGGCCTTGAACACTGCCAGGGAGGGAGCAGTCACAAATTCTCTGGGCAACCTGTGCCAGTGTCTCACCACCCTCACAGGAAAGAATTTCTTCCCAATACCCAATCTAAATCTACTCTCTTGCAGTTTGAAACTGTTACCCCTCATCCTATTACTCCATGTCCTTGTAAAACGTCCCTCTCCAGCTTTCCTGTAAACCCTTCAGGTACTGGAAGGCTGCTCTAATGTTTCCTCAGAGCCTTCTCTTCTCCAGACCCAACAACCCCAACTCTCTCAGCCTGTCATCAAAGGAGAGGTGCTCCAGCTCTCTGATCATCTTTGTGGTCCTCTTTTGGAGTTGCTCCAAGAGCTCCACGTCCTTCTCATTTTGGGGACTCCAGAACTGGACACAGTACTCCAGGTGGGGTCTCATGAGAGTGGAGTAGAGGGGGAGAATCAACTCCCTCAACCTGCTGGTCATGCTTCTTTTGATACAGCCCAGGATACAGTTGACTTTCTTGGTTTCAAGTTACCTTTCAATAACTAGTTCACAGGGGATGAAAATTTACTCCAGCTATTGAGCATATGGACTGATAATTTAGATTTAGCATTAATATGTTTTTTCCTTGCATTATCAAAAGCTATACATAAGTGTTTAACAAAATGGATAGTCCCTCAGCTGTCTTTGCTCATTTTCAGAAACCCTACTCCCATTCACATGATCTAGAGGTCTGAATCTTTTTTTTGGGGAAGTGCTAGTTTCTCTTGCTCATGGCTCATGTGAGTGGTTTTGGCAAAATAAAATTTTAAAAAATTAGAAAAATAAACCACCATGTAATAAAATAAATGCACACCTGCTACAAAGGTTCTGATGTATGTGAAAGTAAAATGGAATAGAGTACCAGTCATCAAACCTGTTTATGTAATTTCTTCTGTTACTTTATGCAACTGTTGCTAGGCAGTCATGTGCCATGGTGATGAGTGAAGTGTGACTACCTAGACTGATTAGAAACATATGTTACTGCACACATTATGTATTGTGTGTTTTCTCTGTAGACTGCTGTACAAAACCAAGATACCAACTCTCTCTTTTTCCCAAGGGGACCGCAGTGTCAGATGGTTCAGAGAAATAGTTCAAGGGGTCTGACCTTGTGGCAATACAGGTATCACTTTCTGCTCTTAGTTACACACTCTAGTGAGTTAGAACAGACAGAGTGCATGTACTACCTGCATTTTAAATAGAGGCTTAGATGAAAAGAATTAATAAAAAAAATTTTAAATCACTTTTTATAATGGTTTTACAATGCATGCAATCTATTTCCTTAGCCAGATTGTAAAGCCCGCTATATTCTTTCCAGAATCAGGTAGAAATATAGAATATAGAAATTGGGGAAGATCTATATTGGAAAAGTAATTCACTGTTAGTTATGAAGATGGAATTATCTTTTAAGAAACTTGTAAGAATATCTTACGATGATTGTTCAAGCAACCATACAGGAGAAAACGTTTGAGCAAAAGTAATATACATTCTTCTCTAAATAAATGCCTTTCACTCTCCCCACATCCAACTTGAAGTTACTGCTCTCAGATTGGCAACGTGTTTTAACATAAGCAATAAAAAACAGTGGCTATAAATGGCATGGAAAAGGCACAACACAGGATTACAGAATCATGTAACTTAGCAAAAAGAACAGCAGGAAAAGTCAAAGCATGACAATAAGAGGTGACGATATCGTCAGTAAGTGCATGGGTAAGAGACAAAGGCTTTTGGTCAGTAACACTTTAGGAGAACTTAAAATAAGAGAAGCCAAAAGTAAAAACTTAATTAATGAAACTGATGGTTCGTACTAGACAGGAAGAAATGTGTAAAGGAGGAATCAGAAACTTTTGTTAATATTCTAAATATTGAAAACAAAGAGAAACTATAAGGAAAGTTTTAGAGTAACTCAAGTGGGAACCTTTGCAGCTGAAGTAAGCCCTAATCTTTGTATGTGCCAGGGCAGGTTCTAGTATTTTGTTCCAACTGTTCAGTAATGAAATCATATATGATTTTCATTGCACTTCACTGCAGATTGGAGCAGGACACCCACAATGAAGTTTCAGCAAGACAGCTGGTGGTGCAAAGCTGAGCACATGAGAAAAGCCTGAGTGGGAGTCAGGAGATTGGAACTAATAGTTGAATAAATTAGACGACCAATACCTTCATTTACTGAAATGATTTCATCATGAAATAAATGCATATCCTGTGTTTACTTCAATGTGTAATATGAAATTCAAATCTGCTTTTACATATGTATGCAATCAGTTAGTCTTAAATGCAGCTGTATTAAAGTCCTGAATTTCACACTTGTAGAGTACCCGCTTCAAAACCTAGCACTTATTCACAGAATTTCCAAATACTTTGAGATTTTCTTACATAAACTCTCCCTCTCTCTCTCAAAAGCCATTTCAAAGTTGTTGACCATTTCCATGGGAAATCTGAAGTTTTTAAAGGAAGAAAAACTTGGAGCTCCAAGAGGCTTCAGGAACACACTACAGAAATAAAAAACTTGACACCTTCACATAAACATAAGAAATTTTAATCTAAAAACATTCTGTCAGAACTTGAAGGTAAAGGTTTCTTACAAAAGCTCCTCTTTAACAACAGTGTATCACATTTCTTATCTGCTATACATAAATATATGTATATATTTTTTATATGTATTTTTTATATTTTTTATACGTATACATTTTTTTACCCCAAACTGTTCAGAATGACATAATTTCTAACCTTTTTCATATAGGCCCTGATACTATAAACTTTGAGCACCTGCTTAGTTGCAGATTCTCTGAAATTTATGCACGTGGCTGTTCAAGTTACTCCTTTTCCAGTCCAAGCATTAATGACAGCTATCTCAATCCTGAATTTCCCTAAACTCAAACAAGAGAGTGCACTTCTTAATGATACAATGTGCTACTAATGGTTCCTGTGATTAGTCTTTCAGGTTTAAATGTACAATTTCAACAACAAATCAATAATGAATATACTTGCTGAATGCAAAAGACCTGTTTGTTACCAAGTACCCACTTAAAATATCACTAATAAACATGCACACTGGAAAGAAATCTAGCTGCTAGCAATGTTTTTAAATCATTACACTGAGCAAACAGGTTACCCAGAGAGGCTGTCGAGTTCCATCCTCGGAGATATTCAAAACTGGCTATGAGAAACCTGCTTTAGGTGACCCTGCTTTGAGCAGGGAGTTGGACTACACGATCTTCAAAGTACGGTTTCAGCCTCAGTGATTTTGATTCAATTTTAAAACTAGGGATACTATTTGTCAGATTCAAAATATAGTATCAGTCCATACTCCTTCCTATCATCATCTCTGATCAGCTAAACCAATACCAAAACAAGCCAAAAATAAGCTTCCTAAATACCCCTTCTGGCTATTTATCACTAGTTCATCTTCAGTGCCGGGTCTGCTATCCTTGAATTTCTGTAAATTGATTAAAGTGTTGGTACTGAAAAAAAAAAAACCCACACTACATCGCAAACTTCAAATTAGCATATCAGGATGTATGAGAAGCTGTTCAGGCAATAAGAAGAGATCAAACATTCATATAAAGTCTTATTCCCACACAGAACAAGTAAAGAATGAGGGTATGTATCAGCATATAAATTGAGCTACCACAAACATCAGGTTAAAATAAGTTCATTTGAAGTCCTAATATTATTTTCTATGACTTTTCTATGATATATAATTACAGCAAGAATGGTGATCAAGGTTAGAAATAGTCCACAAAGATCTCTTTCTTAGCATCCCATGAGAATGAAATAATCTGAGTATCACCAAGTCCAAACTCATGACTCAAGCTTTCAGCTAGTGAACACTCACAAAGTTACACCGCAAACCCACTCCACATCCCTTTCCAAAACACACACTAGGGCTATGAAAAGTCGTTTTCCTATTTTGTTGCTTAGTTCTGATAGCAGTGAATTTTACTTATTTATAAACATATTAGCACATGATTATTGTGGTCAGATTATAAACATAGCCAGTGAGTGCTTAAAATCAAGCAAAATGGCAAAAAAGTCACAATGAGGTTTCTCATCTTTTTATATAAAGAAATGAGAACACAATTCTAAACACTGTACAAACAACCATTACCTTCATTTTCCACCATTTCACCCCCTTTTACTCGTAAGCAGTTTTCCCCAATTGCACGATTTTTTCATTGAACATGATAAGGCCTTCACTGATCATGATGATATATTGTAACACATCTGATGTTTCAGCATATCTAAAGTAAACTTAATTTCGTGCTCAGGTAGTGAACATCAGTTAAAAAACCACTCACCTCTGTTATATGAGGATTAGGATTGAATCCACACAGGCTGCAGACTACAGTATGACACTGTGTACACGTGTTGTAGTTGGCCTTTTCTGGATTATGCAGCAGCAGTTCAGTGGTTGTGCAAAGAGGACAGAAGGTTTTCTTTGGGGTGGACTCAGTCGGTTGGGTTGCACCAACTTGCTTTTGCTGGGAGGGTTTTTCAGGCCCTGGTTGCTGACCTGGTGGTTTTGTAAGTCCTGGTTGCTGTGCCATGGGCTTCGTGGCCCCTGCAGTCTGAGAAAATGGTTTTGTGGGCCCTGGCTGTGGTGGCACTTGTTTTACAGGCCCTGTTTGCTGAGGAGGTGGCTTCCCAGGTCCCGGCTGTGATGGTTGTTTTGCAGGTCCTGTTTGCTGAGCAGATGGCTTTTCAGGTCCAGGTTGCTGAGAAGGCTGCTTTGGAGGCCCTGCTTGCTGGACAGACGGCTTTACAGGACCTCCTTGTCGTGCTGGCTGTTGAGATGGTTGTTTTACAGGTCCTGGATGCTGTGGTGATGGTTTTGTGGGAGGTGGCACTTGGGATGACGTTCTAGCATTGTCTGATTGCTGTGGTGATGGCTTTGTTGAGCCTGATGAAGGTTTTGCAGAAGTTTGTTGTTGAACAGGCTTCGTTGGTTCTGACTGTTGGGGCTGAGCTTTCTGTGGTCCTCGTGGCTGTGGTGGTTGTTTCACTTGTTCCAGTTTAGAGTCTGCCGGACCAGGGACTGGTTTCTGAACTTGCTTTGGTTCCTCAGGCTGCTGCTGCTGAGGCACTGGTTTGGAAGACTCAGTTTGCTGGGGGGTAGGTCTGACAGGTCCCTGTTGTTGAGCAGCTGGCTTTGGAGACTGTTGCTGAGCTGGGTGTTTTGCAAGGCCCCTCTGCTCCTCAGGTTTCCCTTGCTCTTTCTGGGTAGCTTTTTGTTTCCTACTGGTTTCTCCATGGGCTGCATCTGAATCTGATATCAAATCAAAGGGATTGAATTTGTTCACAACTGAAGTGACTGCACTCAGTGGATTAGCTTCTGAGAGAAAACTGGGCATCATACTTGGCTTCTGATCTTCTTTAAAATCAGTCCTGGATTTTGATTCCCTTAGACTAATAGAAGAGGGGCTCCGTCCAGGTGCCCGTTGCTCTGTCTTCAGCACGTCTACTGTTCTGCTTTTACTTAAACTTGGTGGCCCTGGATCTGGAGGTTTACCTGGTTGCCTGGAATGGTGGCTTGTATCAAGCTCAGGATGTCTGCAGACAAAAAACGTAATAAAATTAAAATAATGCAGAATATTAGAAAAAATAGATAAAATAAGATTTATTTGTGACCCTAGAAGTGCTTTGGTAACACTGATGTTTCTCAGGTGCTTAAGTGTTTATAAGTCCAAGGCTTATAAAAACATCAGGTGCATGCAAAAAGTATTTAAATTGTTCTGTAACTTGTTTATATAAGTATTCAGTTATAGACTGAGTTATTATTTAGAACATAATCTAATATGACAACGTTTAACCAGATAGTTTTCACTTCTGAAATCTAAAAAACTCAAAGCTGTAACTTCCTATTTTACCTAAACCCAAATAACTAACTCTCCACCATACCCCTTAGGATACAAACATGGGGAGACAGAGAAGACTAAAAGAAACAGAGGTCTCAGAAAATCAGCAGATCAAAGCACAGCTGTTCAAGAAAAACATAGCATGATACAGAATGTTTATGTATATCTACTTGTGCTTTGGCTATTTTTACAAAATTTGGTTATATTTACAATTCAACATGCAGCAGGGACTTAAACTCCTAAAATCCAGGTAAGTTGTGTTTCTCTTTAAAGTATTTACTTTGCCACCCATCCACTCACAGATCAGAATTTTCAATCAGGTAAAACAGATGCCAGTTCACAGAATTAGTCCTAAAGCTTTTTTTTTTCTTTTTAAATAGAACTACTATACAGCTTTTTCCCAGCACCATCCCAGCAATTCATATCACCCAGCAATAAAAAGAAAGTCTCTCATTACACAGGGATTTTTCCCAGTTCTCTAATAATAACACATTGCTGTGGTTTCATATAGAAGAAAATAAAACTAAGAATGCAGATACCAAAATCAAGATCCTGTCTTCATATCACAGAATCATAGATCAGTTTGGGTTGGAAGGGACCTTAAAGACTATCTATTTCTAACCTCCCTGCCATGGGCAGGGACACCTTTCACTACATCAGGTTGCTCCAAGCCCCATCCAACCTGGCCTTGAACACTGCCAAGGAGGTATGGAACACTTCTCTATCTGGCATAGTATTCTATTTGTTGCTATACTCTGCTGCAGGTGGAGGAAATAATAATATATTCAATGCTATTGCTAAAGGATGTAGTAAAATATTCTATTCAGTGCTATCACCGTGCTTTTGCTGGAAGATATGGTGTTCTCTTCAGTGCCACAACAGTTTCAAATATACAATACTCAGTTTTCATTTTGAGAGATATAGTTAACTTTTTCCAGATGTCACATTTCTTCTTGAGCATTCATGAGCAAAATAAACCGTCACTCGCCACATTTAAGTGTATTCCTTAACTAACTAAATAAATAAAATCACTATTCTGTTTAAGAGTTTTTTCAAAAGTCTGCAGAATCAAATACAGTAGGCACATTGAAAAAATTATTTTACACTGTTAACGTTACCATGGTTTTACTATTATTTCTGATTAATACTTAAGAGTTTTCATTACATACCTAGCAATGGCAACATAAATGGACAAATCTAAGCGGTAGCTACTTCTGTGCTCACGATTCTCAAAACATTTGATTTTCTCACAATCTTGTATCATGTTTTTGTAAATCAAAAATTTTGACTTGAAATGCTTGTTAAGAACAAACTACTCCCAGCCCTCCATAACTCCATTTACCCTTCCCCATTCTTGTAAAATTATTGGCCATAATACTGGAAAGTGTACAGCCTTAATGTGGAACCCACTAAAGTGAGTAGGTGTGTTTCTATTGGCGTCAGTGAACATTGATTAACTCACTATTCATAAAGAGGATAATTCAGAAAAGCCCAATGCGAATCTGAATCCTTCAAATATTTGGTATTTTTTTCTTGTCAAAAGAACAATTTTATGCTCTCATTTGCTATTAGGTAAGTCTACCTGCAGTTTTGTTTCTTGGTATTTAGATAAGAACTCTAGGTTTGTCTGAAGAGGTACTGCTTACTAACTGAAACCATTTCAAGTAGTCTATCAGTGGCAGTCTGGTACACTTCCAGCATTCATGTTTGCAAGTGTTTAAAATGTTGGAAGGCTTCATTCAACAACGCTAAGCGTGACACGGGAAAAAAGAAAACGATCAATAGTACTATGAAAACTCAGGTCAGGAAACAGGGTGCCATGCCCAAACCTTACAGTGTGAAGGTGGAAGAAAAGAAAAAAAAAAAAACAAACCTCAAACTGTTTTTAGAAATTGAACTTGAAATTAAACAAGTAGTAACTGTGGATCCCTACTGGAACAGAGTTCTCCAGCTTTCATTTTCATCAAAATAATGTGCTCCATAAATTTCCACCTGATCAGATATCAGGACTTGAGATGAGATTAAAACCCATTAATCTAGGAAATGAAAAACACAGGTGATTCTGCAAGGCTGCTGGTGTATTCTGCAGATAGGAGTAGTCTTGGCTTTATACATAACAATGTTTCTAAGCAATGGAGACAGAGCATGGTTAACTAGTGGAAGAAAAAGCCTTGAAAAGACAAGCTTCTTGAGAAATGTTACCTCTGTCAAAAGCCAATACTTACTCCATTTAGTTTTTAGGTAACTGGAAGTTGAAGCCTTCTTTTCTAGAACTATTTTAGGACCAGCTACAGACTGACATTGAACAATTTTAATTAATCTGCAGAATCAGAAATCCTCAAAAAAACCCACCTTGTCTTTAATTCAACGCAAACTTTCATATTTTTAAAGCTTTTGAATCATTAAACACCCACCACTGTTTTAAAGTCTTCAATACAGACTCAACAAGCAAAATCATTTAGTTGTCCCTCACCTAATTCTTTTCTTTGTGCAACACTTTCTTCTCACTTTGGCCTTGATTCACAAAGCTCTTCTTTATTCATTTACATGTATATTACAGACAAATCAAAGCTTACTTTGGAGTCAGGATGAGATTTAACAAAAAGACTACTGGTCTAGTTTTTGAATGACATAAATATAAAAACCTATTTTAAAAGGCATGTCTTTTTCCCAGTATAAATTGGTATAAATAGTTTTAGAGAGAAGCTCAATAACTACATGACTCCAAGACAGTTACATCTTTTCCCATCTACAGACAAGATATGTATAAACTTATCTATAACCCTGGTGGGTAAATTTATTTATTTTTTTAAGTAAGTAGAGTGATGGCATTAACAAAAATACTTACTTCTTCTGGAAAATACATCATAAACACACTTTAGAAGTGTGACACTCAGTAAGACTTCTTAGCATTTCCTCTCAAAATGCAGCACATTTTTTCTGTTAATGTCTATTCTGAACAACTGAATGAACTGAAAAAAAACCACAAAACAAAACGCAAAAAAAAAGCAAAACCCCAGCTGCATTAGCTGGTTCATATATTCAGTTTGGTCATCCAAACCTTTCAGATGATGTGGAACAATTCCTCAGCAAGTGGACACTGACACAGAGTCTTTCAATGAAGCTAGAAATGGAACCTTCTTACAAATTGACTGCGTAATGTTTCAGCTAAACTTCCAAACCACCAGTTTTCTGAAGGCAGGTAAGTGAAATAGGACAGAATGACTTCCATAGAAGCTAGGCAGCCCAAGCTCTGACTGGAACCTAGAGAATAAAACTTTCAATGAAAAAAAATATTTAAAAAGTACACTTGATTTAGGCAGTTCACTTTAGGTGTTCTAGATCTAAATGCTTAGGTTAAAATGCATAATAAGTATTAAGTGCATTTATTTAGCTCTTGTATTTTTGAAGACTTAAAAGCTCGAAGCCCGTACAGGTCCTAGGAGCTATGCACATATTTTATGGTGGTAAAGGTGCAGCTGTGTTTTCCTGGTACATACATTACTTCCTATTGAAAATCCATAGTTTCCAAAATTGTTACTTCATGATACCATCAATCATGAGGCATTTGTATACTTCAAGACTCGGGTTACTTTGGGAGGGGAATGAAAGCATTTGAAATAGGAAATAACTACTAACCTCTCAGGTATGTCTACATAACAGCTAATGTTATAATGGAAATCAGAGATGAAAAATCCACTTAACAACATGAAAAAAAATAACCAACAATGCAGTAAGGACACTGCCATAATGCAAGGCTATATAAACTGGAAGCAAGAATTCCTCTTTTGATCACTGTTTCAGTCACTTAACATTTGGACTAGCATAACCACACTAGAAAAAAAGCTGTTGGGAAAAACAGTTGTAAAGCATTAGTTATGAGGTATTTTTCACATCTGATTTATTTGTCCACAGATTAAAAAAAAAGCTTGAAGCTAAGGAATCTGAGTCTCAGCAGGATAGTTCTTTACTTAAGTTGAGGTCTGGAAGAGGCTGACCCTTAGTGCTTAGAAGAGTCCTACTTCAAGGGTTTGGATCAGTTTCTGAATAATTATTCCCATCATACTTGGTAGATCTCAATAGAAAAGAGAGGTGTGCAAGATGAGCAAGTAAAGCCACCAAACAAGAGCAGAGACAAGCAGTAACCTCATTACAGTGTGACAAGCACAATGATGCTATGATTGGAACTGCTACAACCCCCCAAGAGAAGCTTGCACTGAATATTAAAATGTCAACTTTGACAAAAAGTTAAAAGGTTGTAATTCACACAGAGTGCCTTCACTTTAAATAGAGACTGAAAATATGGTATGCTAACAAGATCAAAGTAGTTTCTGATATCATAAATATGTTTGTAGGAAAGCAGCCATTTATAGATTCAGAAATATTCACATCACAATGAGTTTAGCCTGTTGTAAAGTCTTCCAAGAACATTCATTTTACTTTTTATTGCAACATTAGCATGAAACAATAAACTTGCAAAGCCTCTATGTCTTTGCTCATAGACCGCTATACGAAAGGGAATTTTTAGTTTAGCTTCACAGAACTAACCAATATGATTTTTTTTTTTTGCATTAACATCTACAGAAACTGGGTAGAGCCCTGAACTGAACGGAAAATTGTATTTCATATACAATGTTAACATCTGTTTAATAATTATGCAAGACAAAGTAGGAAGATTTGATTTCCAGTTTTTAAAAATGGAGACCAGCATCTCAGGTATAATCCCAACGTCTTCAGTAGTTTGCCCAAGGATTAATGTGTTCCCACCCTCCTTGATTCTCTTCTTCTAGAATTCTTATATAAACCCGATATTATATAAACTCAATACGCCTTTCTCTAGGGTGAGGGCAACACCCCAGGACCGTGTTGCACAGCCAGCCGAGGACGCTCCTCTCAGCATCCTCCTCCAAGACAAACAACACGCCCAGCCCCGCAGAGGGGGAGCAGCGGAGCCGCCCGCTTGGGCGCGGAGCGGGAGCAGCCGCCGGTTCAGGACCATGGACAGGGCCGCGGCGGCACCGCGCGGGGAGCCCGGGGCGGGCAGGGAGCAGCGTGCGGCGCCTCGGGCAGGGAATTCACCGAGGGACGGGGGAAAGGGGAAGGGAATCACCCCAGCCTTGGCAGAAGCACTACGAAGTAAAGCCATCGCCATCTGAATCCCGTGGCATTCATTTTAATCTGTTATTTCGCCTCTCTTTCCCCTTTCAACAAAAAAAAAAAAATGAGAAGAAAAATAAGAGGGGAAAAAAAAAGACTGAAACAGACCTCCTCAATCCATGCCTATTTAATGAAGTCAAATGACAGTTATAGAGGTTAAGAATTGGCAGAGTAATGGATAGAAACACATTATGCCCAAAAGCTTTGGAAGATTCAACAAGAATCGCTTTCTCCGGGAAGAGAAGCTCAAGGACCCATCAGCCCTGGCAGAGCTTCCCTGGCTACTACCTGAGCTGCGGGGCACCCCGGCCACGGAACGCACACGCACACACACACAGGGAGAAAACCGAAGCGTTGTCTGCACATTCCTCCCATCCCTACACACAGAAAGTACCCGGTGCGAAGGGAGGGAAGGGGAGGGGAGGGGGCGCAGCCCGCTGGAACCGAGGGCCGTCGTTATTACGAGAAACCAGCGGAGCGGGAGAAATGGGAGCAGCCGGAGAGTGCAGGCTCCGTCCCGGTGTCCGCACTCGTGCAGCCGCCCCCTTCCCTCCCTCAGCCAGCAGAACGCAACGCCCGCTCCCGATGCGGCGGCCCCGGCTCCCATTGCGCCTCGCCCCCCGCCCCACCGCGAGCAGCCGGAGAAGGGGGAAGGGAGGAGCGGGAAAAGGGAGGTTTTCCGTGCGTGCCTTTGCATGGGAGGCGGCTCCGCGCCGGCGAGGTTCCCTCTGGGCAGCCCCTGCGCCCTTGACATGACAGCGGCGATCTGCCTCCTCTCCTCCTCGCTCAGCTGGCTCAGGTCCGCCTCCACCCCGCCAGGGACCAGGCGCTGCAAGGGGGCCGCGGGGCCGCCGCCATCCCCGGCTGCCGCCGCCCCTTCGGGGAAGGCGCCCAGCCCTTCGCCTCCTTCCAGGCTCGCCTCGTTGCCCATGGCCGCCGCGGCTCCCCGCTCGCCGCCTCTCCCCTCGGGCGCAGAC